>APFE031613627.1:27251-65290 GCA_000404065.3 Pinus taeda
GAAGTGACCACTCAAGGCCACCATAAGACAATTAATCTATTAAGATCAAGATTAATGGGGACAAATATCTACAAGGGACAAAGGAAAACCTATTTTAACTTTATTGTTTTATCAGCTTGGTTCAAGATGAACATTCCAAGATATCATGAAGAACATAATTAGTTTTATTACATTAAGAAAACCCAAGCACATTCTATAACTTAGGAAGGAAGAGATGTATAACACCCATGTCAACGACACAACACATGGCATTGAGTTACTTTTATATATATAATTTAAACTCCTATCATAAATTCACAAATTTAGCATGAATTGAATGTTTAAAATCCATTTTTATAAGAACAAAATATAATTTTTCTTATAGAAAAAAAAACCAAAAACTAAATATATTTTTTAGAAAATAAAAAATATTAAAGTAAATATATATAAAAAAACTAAACATAAGCAAACTAGAATTTGAATTTTGACACTCTTGTTCACTTTCGGAAACTCATATGGTGGAATGTGATCTCTTATCTCATCCTTTAGCTTTTTCCTAAAAAATAAAGCATACAAAAGCGGGAAAGAGCCATAAAGCATCGGGAAGCTTTTTCCTAAACACAAAAGCATCTAAAAAGTGGAAAAGGCCATTTTTATATGAGGGAAACATTATTCACCCAAAAGATTTTTCCCAAATTGAACTAATGAGGAATTTGGGAAATCTTCATAGCCTTCACTCTCCTATATATTGGAGGCTTGGCCATTGAAAAAATGATGGGAATTCTTGTATTGTCACGCTGCTAAGATCTATCTTGAGAGGGAGAGTTTTGGAGCTATGAGTTGGGGGAGGTGTTGTTGCAACTACATCTGATTGTTGTAACTTTCCTCCAACTCCTTTATTCATATAGATCACTTGTTCTTCCTTCCATATGTTTCAATTCATTCTTTACTTCTTCTATTTAACTAGTGGATGTATGGAATTTTCGTTTGTATTTATTTATTCAATAATATTTATATGTTTCTGATAGTTTCCATTATCAAGATATTATGCTATGAAGGTTTATTTATTCTCTCTCTTATGTGTAGGACCAAGCTTTGGAGCTAGCTAGGAGCGCTTCCTAGCTATACTAAAAACTCCAAGAAGACCTGCATGCGAGGACTCACAAGAATTCTTTCACTTTTTCTTAATCTATACTCTACATCTTGATCTATTAAGAATCCTAAACCTTAGAACAACCTTTCTCTTAATTGGTTTGTCCTAGCTTTCTGGGATAAACTGAGAGGGTTTTATTTTCATCTAACCATGCATTAAATCCTACAACAAAATGATATTTAGAAACTTTAATATATTTCACTATGTAAATGAACTTAGTAAAATGAATCCATAGAGGGCGTCATAAATGGAAATAAAAGTAAAACTCTAAACAAGAAGCCAAAAGTGGATTTAACCATGGATGCAAAATTTGGAGTAGAATTGGATGGTAAACTAGCCATCAAAACAAGATGCAAACAATGACATAAAAATGGTTTTAAAGTAAAATCAAAAAATGGTGCAACACTAGACACAAAGAAGGGAACAAAATAGGGCATATGAAAGGATACCGAATTGGGCACAAACAAGGATGCAAAAATGGACACCAAAATGAGGATTTAAAGAATGGTGTAAAATTAGGATGAAGAAAGGATGTAACAAAAGACACAAAACAAGATGCAAAATCGGACTAAAAAAGGGTGAAACCAAGGATGTCAAAAATGATGCATAACTAGATGAAAATTCAAACTAAAATCTAGGTGCAAAATGAGATGCAAATGTGGACACAAAATGTGGCAGAAAAAAGGATGCAAATTTGGAAGCCAAAAAGGATGAAAAATCAGATACCAAAAAGGATGCAAATTTGGACATAAAAAATGGTGCAAAATTTGACACAAAATAAGAAAAAATGGTGCAGAAATGGGCATAAAAATAGCTCAAATTTGGATGCAAATTGAGATGCAACATTGGATGTAAAATGAGGTGCAACAAATCATTCAAAACTTGGTGCAAAAACAAATGCAAAAGTAGACGAAAAAAATGGCTCAAAATTGAATGTAACAATAGACACAAAATGGGATGCAAAGGTGGATGCAACATATGGTTCAACATAGTATGCAAATTTAGATGCTCAAAAGGATGCAAAATTGGATGAAAGAAATGGTGTTAAAAATGATGCTAAATTGGATGAAACAAATAATGGAAAATTAAATGCAAAATATGGTGCAAAATAGGATGCAAAAAAGGGGGATAAATAAAATGCAAACGTGGATGCAAAAAATGGTGCAAAAATGCATGCAAAATTTGATGCTAAATCAGATTCAACATATGGTGCAAAATTGGACGGAAAAAATGGTGTAAAAAAAGGGAGAAAAACTGACACAAAAATAGATGTAAAAATAAGTACAAAATTAGAAGCAAAAAATGGCATAAGACCAGATGCAAAAATTGACACAAACTGGATGTAAAAAAAGGCACTAAATCAGATGCCAAAGATGGTGTAAAAATCGATGCAAATTATGACACAAAACTAGAAGCAAAGAATGCCACAAAAGAGGAAGCAAAAAATGATGCAAAAAATGGCACAAAATTAGAAGCAAAACTTGTAAAACCAAATGAAAATCTTGGTGAAAAAAATGATCGAAAATTTGGCGTGAAAAACATGCAAAATTTGGTGAAAAAAAGGACGCTTTAAAAATTGTACAATAGAGCCAGATTTAGCGCCAGGATTCTCATCCCAATTGAGAAAAAAAATGCACTAAAATCTGGTGCTAAATCTGGCGCAAATTGCCTGTTTTGTTGTAGTGAATAAATGGATAGGAATTCATAAACTACCATCTCTCTCCTATAAATTTACTCTCATCTATATTATTAGCATTTGACTTTAGAGACTAATCATACCCTCATGTTGCTACCTTGAATCTAAGAGTCATCATCTTTATGCATTAGGGTGACATTGACGTGTTCTTTGTGACAAGGAAGGACACGTCAACTTGGGGATATCTATACAAGATAAGCTACTATTCTTGGTTGTAAACTCTCTCCTATTCATATTAATACAAAGAACATATTGTTCTCTTATATGTGTTATGCTAATATTACATTAATGTATTTCAATGATTTGTTGAGCCATTGAATAGAGTAATTTAATTATGCTACATAGATGTTGTGGATGTTTATCTTGTTTTGAATGCTTGTGCAGGTTCTAATTATAGCAATTGGAGTTATGATTGAAACTTAAAATATGAGAGGAAAGTAAATCCTATGACGAATTCCAAGTAAACCTCTTTCCCATTCTTCAATTGTTTTAAGGGAACTTTATATTCCTTCCTTCTATTGTTCTAGACCAATTCACTAGGTTTAAGGAAGATACTTTTGTCAGCAATCATAAATTTTGAAAAAAGTGGGGACCATATTGGGGAATGTTTCTTTCCCTTAATGATTTCCTTGACCTTAGCCCTTGTATCAACTCTTGAATAGACCTTCCATTAACTCACTTAGCTTGGATTGACCCTAGGAAGGCCTTTCATTGAACTTGACTTGGTTTTTTCTGTCGGAACTTGGCCTAATACTCATTAATGCTCCACCTTGTTTGGAGACAAAGAGTTGCAACATTCTCTGGCTTTATCTGTAGCTGCATTGTAGAGCATTGGTTGCTTTTCAGCACCTGCACTACCCTTGTTTGACAAAAAAATTACCATTTTTTGCTTCTCTCTCTAGTTTTTCTTTCTTGTAGCCAATCCTCCTTGTGTTTGTGAGTGTTGCTTGGTCTCTGAAAAACCTTCATCTTGTTTGTTTTTAGTTTTGATTGCTTTTTATAAGAATTTGTTTATATTTTTCTTTGTTATTGTAAATTAGGTCATTCGAAAATTGATTTCTTGATCATTGGTTTCTTAAAATAATTGGTGTTTTAGTCATCATTCTGAATACTTTTCTTTATGAGTGATTTAACATAGAGTCATAGTTTTCATTTGAAAATTAAGTGGATCAAAAAAATTCCATGCATTATGCATTGCATTTATGGTTTTGTGTCTGAAATAGGAATTTGGAAGAGTTGCATTAGGGGAATTGATTGAATCCTAGTCATTTCAATTACAAGATTATCCTAGAGTTGGGCTGCAAGGTTATGTGTATTTGGGTTGTCAAAATCCTCCGTATCCTGGAATATATATACCTGTTGATCAGGGCATCCCATCTTACCCAGGGTATCCTCCTCTAGAACTTAATAGGAAATTTCCGTTCGTTGCAACTCTTAAATTTACGGATTTGACGAGGGTCACCAATAGTCCCATTGTTCATTCTCCTTGGTGGTCGATTATTCCTATGAAATTTCCTAGTTATATCCATAAATTCGATGCAAATCCTAGAGAAGACCCATTTACACACATGATGACTTATCATTTGTGGTATTCTTCGAACTCTCTCAATGATTAATCTATTTGTTTTCATCTTTTCCAATGCACACTCACTGATACAGAAACGAAGTGGTATATTGAACTAATAGGAGTTTTTTTCGACAATTTAAGTGACTTGGCTACCACATTCCTAACACATTTTATTTAGCTAAAAAAAAAATTCCTGATCAATTGTTAGTTGAATGGTTCATTAAGTCTCTATTTCCATATATCATAAAATACGTCGCTAAAGGCGAAGTTGTGACCAAAGAGAAACTAATTTCTCGTCCTTAGTATTTGGATATTATTTATACCCAATTGGGCACGCTTTATGATAAAATACCAAGTGCTTAATGACCTTCCAATACTGTTCCTCGACCTCCTAATAAAGAATGACATGTCATTGATGGTTTGATTGGTTCCACTAACCAACAATTGACGAGTAAAGCATCTATTTCAACTCTTGTTGTGACTGCTCGAATTCCTCCTTCCACCACTCCAACAAATTCTACTTCTGAGATCGATGTTTCAATATTCCAAAGCTAAATCTCGACAAAGAATACGTAAGAATAAAGGAAAAGGTAAAATTAAGAAAGATAATCCTCCAGAGGATTAACAAAACAATTAGCCTTCTGAAGAAAAGTGGAAATTGTTGTTGCTCACTGTAAAATTTTATTTTAGATATCAAAAGGGTGCAAAAGAGTAGAGAGGTTTGCAGCCATTTTCCATACTTAAAAACACTCAAAACTAAATATGACCCCCTCCATTAGATAGCTATCAGAATACGTTTTCCAACTTTGTATGGAAATCCCAAAATGGACTTCGGAATCAAAAGATAGAACAGATTGAAGTTTCCCTTTGAAAACCAGAAAACAAGGAGAAAATGCTGATGGGTAAAATCTTGGATCCCGCACATGAGAGGTCCCCCATATCAGTGATTTCCCATCATAAGAAATATTGTTGATCGGCGATTAGAGGTTCAAGGTCAAATAAACAATTGAGGTTTCAATAGCCAAGCACATCAATGATCGGAGGTCCTGCAATATCGGCAGTCGAAGGGTGGAGGCCATATCGGTGATCGATGATCCACATTTTCAAAGTGTCAACCTTAACAAAGTTGGGATCATCGAAAGCCAATTTTGTTGGGAGCTTTACATTAGTATGTTGTGGTTGCAGTAGTTTTGTATTTTCCCCTTTCTACTTCTTCTTCCCCTCCTTAGAAGTGTCCTATTACTCCTTCTCCTTCGATCCACTTGATTTCCCTTTCTTGAGACATATGTTCTCCATGTATTATGCTTGTACACAAGCCTCATCCACCAATATAGGCTTGAAAAACATCACTTGCTTTCATAGATAGCTACGTAGACCCCCCAAATAGTTGAGGAATAAATATGGATTCTTTGGTGAGATACCAAACATTATGGCCATATTTCTAAATTATGGTGGTGTGCTCCTGTACACTCTACCCTTGCTTCTGCCGAATGTATTTACATTGGATCCACTAGTACTTTACATACCCGATAGGGTAAAATTGTGAGTTTGTAAGGGTCTTAAATTCCTCCCACTTGGTCACTAGAGGATCTCCCTTCAGTCTCAAGGTCTTCATATGGCTTTCCACTAGGTGAGAGCACGGCCCTCTAATTTCAACAGTGGAAATGAAATATTTTGTTCTTCATCTATATGATGAACAATGAAATAAACTTCTAATTACTCAAATGAGTGATTTAGATTTAGAGCATTGTTATCACCTTGGTATGACTTGATATCAACCTTTGCTTTGTTTGAATGGGGACTATGAATGGTCCATGACACCTGAACTAGATTGATATCTTTCGACTCCTTTATTTGACTCATTCTATGTTGTTTCCCCATATCCTAATATCCTGTATGATTTGTCCTCTACATTAGAACCCCCATTTTCTTCGAATAGCCCAAGATTATTTCTTAGGGTTAACATGAGGAGATTCACATTATGGCTTATATCTGTAATTTGTGCTTCCAGTCATGAAAGCCTTTCCTTTGTAGGATAACAAGGGTTGTTCGTAGATTCATCGGCCATGAATAGGGTATTTTGAATTTTGACTTAATCAATATAGATCCCCTACAAATCTCCACAATATACCTATTGCTTAAGATTTATTTTAGCGATTGGTTTGCTTCAGTATTCTATGGCTTGATGTTTTAGTGATTCAGTTTGTATATAGTGCTTAGTAATTAAGATTTTGAGATTTAATAATTGATTTTGACATATTGGTTTGGGCTTATTGTTGGTGCGAGTCTAGTGTGAATATTTGATGAAAGGTGGCCTACATGTTTTTATGACTGGTTGACAGGTGGATCTAGTGTGAAATATTTTGAAACATGGTGCACAAGATACCAAGGGTTGCAACCTTTACTGAGGGGGTTGGAGCTCCCTTCCAGTAGGTGTTGAAGAATGAGTGGAGGTCGTAGCTTCCTACATTGGGTGCTTGCAAGTTGGTAAGAGTTTGCACCAATACAAGATGTAATGAATATTTTCTTTATAATAAAAGAATAAGATAGGGACGACATCAACAATGATTTTCTATTATATTGGGTTTCCACCTAAAATCTTGATGTCCTCATCTATTGATGTGATTCTTATGTGTTGATTATTTATTTTCTCTTTACTTCTCATGGTTATTGCATAATGAATAACTAAAGAAACGATGACGCACTAGATAAGTTAAATCATTGATGGAAAATATGAAAAATTAGTTATCTGGATATACATGGTTTGCATTCAATACATTCGCGTACACATGCGGGTTGCATGAAGAACAATAGTGAACATAATTTTGAATATGGAATTAAAATTTAAAGTGAATTTAAAATATTGATTAACCCCCCTCTCCCCTCCCCCACAAAGGCCCGCTATTTTTCCTAACAACTAAAGTGAATTCTACAAGGAGAAGTTGATTTTGAAAAGTCCCTTAATTAAATGATTTAGAAACATGAAATTAAGGTATAGATGATGAAGAAGCCATTTTATGAGTTGAAGCAAGCTCTAAAAGCTTGGTGTAATAGAATATATTCTTATTTGGCTACTAATTGTTTTAGTAGAAGAATGAGTGACCCAACTTTGTATAGAACGTCAAATTAACAAGTTCATATTTCAATATTCTTTCATGTGGATGGCATGGTCTATACAAGTAACCTTCGAAATTTTAAGCATGTAATGGAGACTGAATTTGAAATCATTGATTTGGGTTTGATGAAGTATTTTCTTAGAATAGAAGCTGAGAAATCTAAAATAGAAATTTTATTTTCCAAGCATGTAGGCAAGATATGCATAAAAATCTTATGGATGATAAATTGCAATCCAATAGCCACACCTATAGCGAAGGAACAACATTAAGTAAGCCACATGAAGGATAAATAGTTTTTCAAGAGTCCTATTTGAGGCCTCCTGTATCTCACAACAACAATTCTAGATATTGCGTTTAAAATTAGTCTAATTTCAATATTCTTGGAGTCTCCCAAAGCCTCACATTAGCATGTTGCTAAAATAATTCTATCATATAATTGAGGGATAAAAAAGTATGGAATTATTGCAGTGAGAGGCGCTCTAAGACCCATTATGGCAGCAATACTGTAAAATGTTATGTGACTTAATATGATGTTGATTCAACCAAATGATTTAAAATAAAATTAAAATTAAAATAATTAACACTTAATATAACAAGATGTGATCTTGATAGATGGATATCCGTACTATAATATTCTATAATTTACAATTATCTTATAGATACTCTAATTTAACATACATAATGTTTATTATAATGTATAACTTACACCCATAGGTTAGGTTTATAAGACTATAAGTTAGGTTTAAAGGGTTGATGAAGGTGTAATGATATATTTCTTAATGTATTCTTTTATAATTTATACAATTTAATACACAAGATTTTTTTTTAATATGATTTATATCAATTTGTTATGGTTAAAGCACCATAAATTAGGTTTAAAGCACGAGACATGGGATGATATATTTTTTAATGTAATAGTTTTATAATTTAGAGCTATGTGATGGTTAATCTCATTTAATATGTAAAACATTTATATAATATAATTTATACTTATAAATTAGAGTTAAAAGTACTATAAATTCAGTTTAAAGAATCAAAGTAGGTTACACACAAAATAAATACACATCGTTAAGCTCAAAAGGATACATAGAATGCATAGAGTTTGTAGGTCATTGGAAGGGAAGGATTCCAGAGAAAAATGTAGGATAGAAATCATCCATTTTTTTATTCTCCTTTTAAACTTATTATATATCTTTGCACTTATTTGGAATAATATTTATTTTTCAATTTCGGGAATGGATATTTGGGGTGATTTTGTGTGAGTATCGTTTCACTTTACCCAAAAATAAAATAAATGGACTTCAATGCATCATAAGTAATGGTTGTTTAATTTTTTTGGATCATGCATCTAGGGCCATAATCAAGTTTTCAATCAATCATTATTATATTTGCATCCAAAGTGATAATGATTAATTTTATAGTGGTTTCAATATATGAAGAATGTTGTCAATATGTGGAGGAATTTTAAGGTTAAACATTTTTAAATTTTTATATATTTTCTTAATTGAATGCACATTAAGTAATGGCTATTTCATTTTTTCAAAACAAACTTCTAAGCTCATAATGAGGTTTTGAATCAATGATTACTAGGTTTACATTCTAAGCAATAACAATTAATTATGTAATGCTACCGATATATGAAAAATGTAATCAATATGTGAAGAAAATGTAAGGTTAAACATTTTTGTATTTTTATATTCTTTTATATAGACACAATCATAATAATATATTTTTTAGTATATTACTTTATAATTTATACCTAATGTTTTTTTTTTGTTAGTCTACTTCTATATTGATACAAAATATGTTTACAGCGAAACGAAGGTCTCGAGAGTTCTAGCCTATGCAACGACATTCTGACAATGAACATTTGACAAACTATCCCGAGGACTTACAAAAAAACTGTCTTTAGGGCTTGGAAACGCTAAAGCCATAACAAAAGACTAAAATCCAGACAGTGACTCAGATCTGCCTGTTCAACCACCTTAGCAAAAACATTAACCATCAAACAGGGAATGCCGCCCACACAGGGGAAACCGGCCCTCAAAAAGAGTTGAAAGAACCTGATACTGGGCGCTACAAACATAGGATGAATAAAGCCTCTTTCGACAATTGAACAAGACCAAAGACATGCAAACCTGAGAGGATTGAATGACTGCATTCGACAATTGAGCAAAACCAAAGACCCGCAAGCCTGTTCAGTCATCATTCTGAGTTGGTGGCTGCTCCTCAATAATGCGGCAACCAAAAAGATCTGGTTCTTCAGGCTCCGCGGATTGTCCCTCTGTTCTAGCATGTTCTTCTATTGTAGGCGCACTCGGGCCAACTAGAGTGGGCGAGTCCTAAATTACACAACCCCCACTATCCCGTCTTTGTGCAGTCACATTCGTCGAGGAAGCATTTCGGTGTTCCATCCACTGGTGCTGAGGAACTCCTGGGCCAACTGCCTCCGAACCCCTAGCTTCCTCATTCAGCTTAACAGTGACCGAAACAATGAAGGAGGAATTAACAAGTTTACAGGGGAGGCAGAAGCGAGTCGTGTGCATTCTGGAGTGCTGAGAGCTCACCTCCAACATAAACTGCCTCCTTCCTCTGCCACGCCCGCTTCTGGTCGCCGGATAGCAATAAAAACTGAAGTCCGAAGCCTCAGACGAAGGGTCCGAGGTTGTTGAGGACGCCTGGTGGAGGACCCGGCCACGAGAGCTGCCTCTTCTGCAGCCCATTCTGGGGTGCTCTCTAGGCATATTGATATGAGCTATGGAAGCGAAACACACAGTCAAAAAGGGGAATGCGCAGTGGCTACAGGGCAGAATACGAAGCGGGTTATTTGGAGCATGAAAGCTTGAAAAAGTATTAGCTTCTCGCACCAGAGCCAGACAGTGCCCTGAACTATCTCTAGCACAGGAAGCTTCAACCTTGCTTTTCCAGCCAAAGCCGATGAGCAGAGCGAAAATGAGAACCATGTCGGGCATCGTAGCAATCGGGTTAACAAAATGTCGTGCCTGGGAGAGCTGCATTAATGCACTAATAAAGTTTAATGTGTGTGCTATTGACTGATGCACCTGCAGCTCCATCTGGCTACGGTGAGCGGCCACGCGCCCTCCTGCCAAACCATCCTCATACTAAGATCTAGAATGATCACCCGCATCCGGGAGAAGGAAATCCTTTTGCACCAGAGAAGTGCACTCTTTTTTGAGGTGTTCATCATTTAAGTCACATAGAGGACCTGAGAAGAATAGGAGGGGTTGATTGACCCCCTAATTAGCCAATCTATCTGCTACCCTATTCGCTGTGAGCCTAATATGCTTGAAAGTAATGCTGCTGGTTGTCCTAAGCCTTTCTTCAATCTGTTCCAGTCTGCTGAGAAGCCTCTAGCTTGAGGCAATCTTGGCTGCTGAGGTGCTTGCTTGAATCCTTGTGGCAGCTGCTATTAAAATTTGGGAATCCCCTTCTACCTCCAGAGGGAAAAAAAATTCCTGTTCTGCTATGCATATGCCTTTCCATAGACCCTCCAGTTCTGCTGCGTTGTTAGTGTCTTTGCCAGTTGACCCATGATATATTTTCAATACTGTGCCTACCTCGTTCCTAAAGACACCGCCATAACCTATTGGCCTGGGATTGCCTTTGGCAGCCCCATCGAAATTCAATTTATAGGAGTGGGTAGAAAGAGGGGACAAGGTGTGGGGAGAAGCGATGCTGATAGGGGAATTATTCTTGTCTTGAGCTGAAAATGTGAGGTTCAAACTCCATTCTTTCAGGATTAGGCGTTCCTGAGGAGATTCTGGTAGGTCCGAGTCTTGCCAATGTTTTAGAGCAAGAGTTTCTTGCAGATTATGTTTGAGTAGTATCCATAGAGCATCTGGAGACTTGCTAAGGTTATTGAAAATTCTATTATTCCTCTCCTTCCATAGGATCCAGTAGAAAAGGCCTGGGAGAAGGCTCTAGAGGGAATTTAAAAGAAGGCTTTGAAAAGGATGCCGGGGCCAGTTTCTGATGGTATCCGTGATGTTGCCCACCTATCTACCCAATCTTCTATTACACTGCTCAGTTTTTTCGCATAATTGTACTACTAAAGGACATGTATCCAACAGATGTGGGATGGTTTCTGAGTTAAGATTGCAGTTTGGGCATCTGGATGGACCTATAAATCCTCACTTTTGAATATTGTCCCATGTGAGGATGTGTTTCTTGCCCAAAAGCCAGAGAAAAGTGGAAACCTTAGGCCATATGCTTGGTTGCCATACCTGATCCCAAAGTTGGTCCTTTGCTGCTTGCATGGGTTGATATAGAAGCTGGTATGCTTCCTTGGTTGTGAACATTCCTTTTGGTGTGTGACCCTAGTGCAATTTGTCCTTTTGATCTGAGTGTTTGATTGTTCAGAATATTAGCTCCTGATCGATCTCTTCATGGGTCTCCCCTTGCCAGTCTGCCTGCCAAGTGCTCGCTGGTCTCCAGAGTTGAAAATCATTAGGGGATTGCTACCGCCAGTACTGATGAAAATAGATTTGGTTAGCTTGCTGCATAGAAGCTTGCCATTTAGGTTTACAGAAAAGTGAGGCTAATTTTGGGAGTTGCTGCCATGAATCCTCCCAAAATCTAGCAGTGGTGCCCGAATGGATCTCCCAAAAACTGTGGGCCTGGATAAAAGCACTATGTTGCTTTGCAGCATTCCAGATCAACGAGCCTGGAGCAGAAGTACTGATTTTGATGAGTTCTTCCAGATGACTGTCTGACGCATATTTGGCTTGCCATAAACATGCCCAAGGTGTGTATGGTTTGGAAATCCAATTCCACTAGATACGGGCTCCCATTATGTTATTGCTGTGAAGGGGATCCCTCAAGCCTAGCCCTCCAACTGTTCTTGGTTGACAGACCTCCTTCCATTTAACAAGAGCCCATTTCCTATTGAGACCAGAGGAACCCCAGAGGAAGTTTCTTTGGAGATTGCGAATATTCTTCAGGACCCATTTAGGAGCAGCTAAAATGGAAAAAAGATAGAGAGGCATATCCTGGAGAACAGATTTGAGAAGGATGAGCCTACCAGCAATATTAAGCGAGCGGAAGGTCCAGGAGGATAGCCTTAGTTCAAGTTTGTTGAGGAGGGTCCTCCATGTGGCATGCTTAATGGTTGTGTCCAACAATGGGGCTCCCAGATAAGTCAAAGGGAGCACTGCTATGGTAAAGCCCAGTATCCTCGCAATGTTCCTCTGAGTCACTAAAGGGGTGTTAAAGAAGAAAAGCTGGGATTTTGCAGCATTAATAGAGGTTCCCGAATTTTCCGAGAAGAGATTGAGCAAGGCCTTGAAGGCATAAGCTTCTTGAACAGATGGGTGGCCGAAGAGCATGGTGTCATCAACAAACTGTTGATGGGAAGTGGGGGGAAGACCATGAAGAGAAATGCCTTTAAGGGAATGAGAGGAAATGGTAAATTGAAGGAGACGACTAAGACCTTCTACCATGAGAACAAAGAGGAAAGGGGAAAGAGGATCACCCTGTTGAATGCCTCTGGAAGGGCGAAAGGGTGCAGAGGGTGAGACATTTAGTAGGATCGAGAAGCTGGGAGAAGAGATGAGACTCATAATCCAACGAGTCCAAGTTGCACTGAAGCCAAAAGCCAATAACATTTGTTGGATATAATTCCAGCTTAGTTTATTAAAAGCTTTGCAAAGATCTAGCTTAAGAATCATACCTGGATTTTTTAGAAGCTTGAGAGAGTTGATAACTTCGTTTGAGAGAATGATACCGTCCATTATCTAGTGCCCTTCTACATATCTGGTTTGTGCTGGTGAGATGAGGAGGGGGAGAAGTGGTTTGAGCATGTTCGCCAAGACTTTGGAGATGAGTTTGTAAATAACATTACACAGTGCTATGGGCCTGTATTTGTCTGGCGTGTTGGGTTCATCTGTTTTGGGTATTAGTGCTATGAAGGTTGAATTTAGGGAAGGAAGGATCCAATGCATGGATCTTGATTCCTCCACTATCTCCCATACCTCTGTTTTTATCAGCTCCCAAAATGCATGAAAGAAGTTGGCAGTGAAGCCATTGGGTCCCGACGCTTTTCCATCTTTGAGCTGGGCCATAGCTTCCTCCACTTCCTGCATGATGATGGGCTGGAGTAGCATGTTATTGTGGTTCTCCGTGATGATTTTCGGATTGTGCCACGTCAGTGATCGAATGACTTGATCCCTGCATCCTGGTGGCTCCCGAAGAATATCCTGAAAGTACATTTTGAATTCCTGTTCCACTTCTTCATGCACTTCTAATATGTCCCCTTACGGATTATTAATGAAGGCAATATTATTATGCATTCTCCTTTGAAGAGTGGATTTGTGAAATTTTTTTGTATTTTTCTTCCCTTCCTTCAGCCATCTGATTCTAGACTTTTGTCACCAGAGAATTTCTTCTTGCTTCCTTCGTGCTTTGATCTCGGTTGAAAGGGTCTGCTCCTATTGTTCATATTTTGCCGTTCGTCCCTCTAAAATGATACTCTGTTGTAGTGATTCCATTTGCTGCTCCAGTTCTTTACGGTGTTCGAAGATGTTGCCAAAATGGGTCTGATTCCATGATTTAAGAACTTGCTTGAGGTATTTTAATTTTTGTTTGAACTGGAACATCTTGGCTCCTTTGGGGGGAGTGAAGGAGTTCCAGGCCTCCTTAACAACTGCTTTGGAGTTGGGATGAGAGAACCAAAAGGCTTCAAAGCGAAGGGTCTATTGCTCTTTATGCCTGGACACGACCACTGTAGCATTATTGGCTAGTGATCCGAGCCCGCATGAGGCATAATGGAGGCGTGAAAGTCCCCTCCTAAGTGTATAGCATTGTCGGATATGAGGAAGCAGTCCAACCTGGAGGCTATATGCTGCGAACCCATCGTTTTGTTAGTCCAGGTATACATACCATTTGAAGTTTGGAGATCCATTAACTGATTGTTGTGAATAAATTCTTTAAAGCCTATATTGTCCCCTTCTAGCTTCAATCTGCCCCCTGTTTTTTCCTTTAAAGTTGTTATTATGTTGAAGTCACCGCCGCCAAGCCATAGGGGAAACTGTCTATTTGAATTGAGAGCTATGAGTGTGTCCAGTAGATTCAGTTTTTTTTGTGCATCCTGTGGAAAATATACATTAGAAAGATGGCCATGGATATTCGTCCCGATGAGATGAAATGTGGACTGAATGAAGAAGTGAGAAGCATGAAAGTCTTGAAGGGAAAGTAGCTGCAGATTCCACAGGATTGCCAATCCCCTTGAGGCTCCAGAAGCATCTACTGAGACTTAGCGGCATCCTAACCAAATCTTATTTAGAATCCTTTCTAGTACAGTGCTGTTACTTTTAGTCTCTTGGAGAAAGACAATTGACGGCCTTTCTTTCTGAATCAAATTTTTTAACATGCTGTGTTTTGAGGGGCTATTCAGCCCTCTCACATTCCATGAAATTAGCTTCATGGAGAACTATTGGGAAGGGATTTGAAGAACTTTGACAGCTTGGGGAATCTACCAGATTCCACCAGCATGTCTCTGATGATTATGGTCCTTTGTAGATCCGTTTTGCGCCCTCGTTTTCATCTCTTTCAGGATTTTCTTGCTATCCCAAGGACTGCCTGCCTGAATACCTAGACTTTTATTGTGTTGTGATTTGGTTAGAACGCCTTCAAGCTTTTCAATCTCCTGGATGGGTATTTTATTAAAATCTTTCTGTCTACATGTTGTTTCCAACGTGAGAATGTCCAAACCTTCCAGATTCACTCCTTCTGTTTCCTCATCCATATGTGTCGAAGTATTTTGTTCTTCCTCGATTGTCTTTTGATGAATGTTGAGAGCAAGAGCTGCATCTAATTCCATGGCTGAGGCCTGCACAGTGTTATCGATTATTGTTTTCTCCGAAGAGGTTAAAGCGGGGAAGCTGGTAAGAGTGAAGGCTAGGATTGGCGATGAGGGTTTTGGAGCCTGGGGGGTGAGGAAGGAGAGGAATCTACAAGAGGGGTTTTTGGGTGATCCTCTGAGGTATTTTGAGGGGTCAGAATAGCAAATCTATTCTGGGTATTGGGTTTGCTAGAGTTAGCTGGGGGTGCAAGGATTTTCTTGGCATGCCACCTGCAATTAGAAACCTTTGTAAATCCCTCCTTATCTTTTCTGGGTTGATTACCTGGGGCAGTGGACTGCAGATTCAAAGGGCAATCCCTGAAAAGATGGCCATGTTCATGGCATTTTCTACAATGAAAAGGGATGTGCTCATATTTTATTGTTTGGATCCATTCAAAATCATCATGAAATAGACTTACCGAGTCGGAGAGTTCTTTGGTCAGATGCATGAGAACACAGATCCTGGCGTATGAGGTATATCTTAGGAATTTGGTTTCCTCGGTAGCTTTTATGAATACCCCTAGGCTGTCACCTATATCTTTTAAGGTCTCCTCGTTCCAGTATTCCAAAGGAAGAGAGTACATGCGTATCCATACTAGAGCCCAACTGAAGTCTTCTTTGTCTGGGTCAAATCTCTCTCTCCATTCTCGAAGGTACAACCCTGAAGAGTTGAAAAAATACAGTCCACACTCGAAAATGCGAGATTTGTCCTCCAAACAGTTGAATGTGGCAGTGAAGAAGCCCTTGGGGCCAAGCCGCAATGTGACTTGTCCTTTGGGCTTCCATTTGGATGCTATCCATCCATGCAAGGCCTTTTCAGTTGGCCAGAATCCGAGAAATTTTCCTATAAGCGCATGATCCTTCATGTATTGGATCTGGCTATTGATTCTTTGACTGGGGAGATCTACTTTGATTCGTTCTGCAATCTTTAGGATGCATGTCGCAGAAGACGCCTTTGGTTGTGTCGTTGTGGCTTTTTGATCTGTGCCTTTTTCCTTGACCGCTACAGATCCTGCAACAGAGTTCCCAGCAGTGTCTATGACAGGTTCAGGGTCCTGATCGGTCCGTGGGGGGACTTTGGATTGTTCAGAGAGTCTGCGTGGCCTGCGTTGTCAGGGGAGGTACTGGTGGGTGGAGGGTGTGATGAGCCCGCCCCTCCCAAGGGCAAAACCATATTGAAGAGCTCAGAAGGAGTACTGAGATGGGGGCGCCGAATGCACTAAGAAAGCTGATCAAGGGATTAACGATCGAACCCTAGCGCTGACCGCATGGATTTTCGCTAGAGCTATCCCCGCATTTGACACCGAGCTAATTTATACCTAATGTTAATATGATTTATTGTATATATTTCTTTTATATTATTTATATCTATTGTTTAGGGTTAAAGCACCATATGTTGGGCTTGAAAAACCAAACATGCAATAATATATTTCTTTTATAATGTTTTATAACTATAATATATAAAATATTTATTTTAATATATAATTTATACCTATAAGTTCTTGCTAAAGTACGTTAAATTAGGTTTAAAGAATCAACACTAGTGAGACAAAACTATAAAAGATATATAGAGTGCACAAAGTTTGTACAGGAGGGACACGATTGGGCAGAAAACAAAAGTTTGGTACTAACCTACCAATTTCTATTCATCATATTTTTAAATTACTTTCTTTTTAAACACACTCTCCTAAATCTTTGCTCATATTTGGAATAGGATTTGGGGCTTTGTTTTAGGCATGTTTATGGAATGGTTTTTTGGGTTTAGTTTGTCTTTATTTCACTTCACCCAAAAATAATATAGATCCACTTTAAAAATGGATCATAAGTAATGGTTATTTATGTTTACACCTCCATAGATTTGATCTCTAATGAAACTTGTTAGATCTAGATTCTCTGTTAAAGACATAAACCTTAAAGAATGTTCAACATGATCAATCATAGACATCATTATGAACCTCATTCAAGCATAATCAAGTACAATAAAATAAAATTAAATGTATTTAAAAATGACTTACAATAAACAACCAAACAAAAACTAATACAAAACTTAATAAATATCCATTATAACATAATCATAATAAAACCTAATACTTAAAATTAACTTATATAAATGTCACTATTTTTTTAATTACAAAACTTAATAAATATCCATTATAACATAATCATAATAAAACCTAATACTTAAACTTAAAATTAAATTATATAAATGTCACTATTTTTTTAATTATTAAAAATCATAAGAATTAAGTTGAATAAAACAACACTATAATTCATCATAAATTTAATGAATAATTCATTCAAAATTAAACATCCTTTCAAAGAAATATAATAATTTATATTGAAACTTAATAAATAATTCAAACAACCATATCTGTTAAAAATATGAAAAATAAACCTAAATTCATGCTAATAATAATATGAAAATAAATTTGACAATATAAATAAAAATAACTATACAACAATACTATCGATGGAATTCAATTCATTCTTAGACACACTATTATAGTCACCTATTGTCACCATCACAATACCATTCTATTCTGAATAATGCTTATTATCTATATCATGCATCATATTCTAAATGGTGTGTTATTATATATTTCATATCAGTATAAAAATGTTATTATTCTAAAATTAAATGTAATTTACCAAGTTTATCAGATTGCAAAGCTCAATATTAACAACCATGCTTGACCAAAATTATAGATAATTTTGAAAAGTGGCTAATTTCCCCAGTCCTCTAGTCGAACTATGCAGTCAAGGTTTGATTTGAACGGTGAATCAAACCACCTTAACTTGGCATCGGAAGGAATGTAATCCCATCTGCATAGCGCCAGAAAATATTGTGTTTAAATCAAAATTTCCAAGGAACACGAGTCTTGGATGATTTATGTGGCAGGGAGAGGTAATCCTTACCGGAAATTTGTCGCAAGATGATGCAAGAAAATTGAAATGAGGAACATAGCGAGCTCATATCCTGGACATTTTCTAGGGCCACCTCCAAAGTTAAAATTGGGGACACGATTAGTAGCCGGGTCCTGAAAGTTGTAAGTCAACCAGTTATATTTTAGGCATTCAAGTAAATGACATTAATTTTACTTTCTAGATCGCAAGGGGAGCATAGCTCGCACCTGCCATCGTCGAGGATTGAAAGTAAGAGGGTCTTCGTAGTAGTTTCTATCGAAATGGGAGACTTGATGAAGTAATATGCACGTCCATCCTTTGGGAATTGTGTATCCTTTAAATAAAAAATTATCAAATTACGGTAAAACAGTGGTACTAAAATGCTGCAACTTTTTGACTCAGAGAGTAACAATATTGGATACCTTCCATTTCTACTTTCTGAAGAGTTTTCCTTAGTAACATCGCGTTTATGCTTCCAATACCTAATCTCTGCACCTCTTTGATAACCTGGGAACGATGTCGCCATTAGGGTCCGACAAAATGCTGACATAAATCGATGAATCAAATTGATGTGACTACTTACATTCCTGGTGAACGACATTGATTTATAGTCATCCCAGGAGAGACTGTCTTTATTTCCATTGGTGCATCTTATTGCTTCGTGTTCTTCCTGCACCATTTTAGTGGACATCAGATATTATTTAATGTAAAATTTCATTTAGTGCCAAACAAACTACAGTAGAAGATATTAACCCTGAGTTCTTGAATGATGTGCGGATTTTCAGATAAAAGCTTCACTGTCAAAGCAGTCGTTTTTGGCGTAGTTTCAAAGGCAGCGAACATAATACACATAACGATATCTACAATCCGATCTTCAAAATCCACATCTTCTTTTCCCTCTGCCTCTTTCAGCAATGATGATAGTAGGTCGTCTGATGAATCGTAGGATGACAAGATTTCCTTCCTCTCCTTGACAATGCTTTTGATCTGGTCAGAAATCTCTTGCCTTTTCTGCAATTCCAAAAGTCAATTACTTCAAAAGCTAAATAAATAACTAGGTACCCGCGTCGTCATAATGAAGGGTCAAAATAAGGGAAGCTATTCAATTGTCTTAGCATCTTTGCGTTGGAATATTAATTTCCACTGCCGTGCAGCTGCAAAACCGCTAGTACACCCTCCCCCCACCGCTTTTGCTGAAAGATGGTTTTCCTCAAATGGCAGCAGCAAACACGTGGACAACAATTTTTGTCAGAGCAGTTTTCCCCGAAGCATAAAGTTAGGCAAGGAAGGGGCTTGCGATTTAACCACAACTGTCCACTGTTGATGTACAATAAATGTTGATGTACAGGCTTGCAGCAAGTTGCGTGACGTGAAGTGAATTTTTGTTTGAACTTTGTATGACTGACAATGGTCGTATGACTGAACCGTATGCAACGCTGATTGAAAAGAGCTGGATAGACATGGATAGACATGGAGTAAAATCTACTTTTAGTAATAAAAATTTATAGGGCTACTTGAAGTAATTAAAGTAATTTACTACCGTTGTTGCTTTAAGTAAAGTGTTTAATTTTATTGTTTTTTTTACTTTACGGGAGTATGGCCACAAGTAAACGCATGTAAGTTTTTTTTATATATGTAATGTTTTTGTATTCGTTTGAGATGTATTCTAACCCATGCAGCAGCGTGAAGAAAGTCTTTTTTCATTGAGTGAAAACCAAAACGAAAGGAATTCGTAGCACCGAATGTAATGTGTTGTTGTTAAAGGGGAGCACGCAGTGACAATGTGATTGTTGCTCGCTGAAGGAAAAGAATAAGCAGCAGCGTTGAAGAGCAATGTAAGTGTAATACGCAGAGGGCGAATGTATTGCCCTTTTTTGAAGCATATACAATGTAAGTGAAGCGCAGATGAGCACAAATGGAAAAGAGGGCAAAACGGAGGAGAGCGTGAATGTACATTTTTTGTGGATGGAATAAAAAGAGAAACTCGCCGCAACGAATGTAAGGAGAAGTTTTCTAGTAGGTTGAATGTAATACACATAGCAGTGTGGATGTAATGTAAAGAATATGCAGCAGCTTAGAAATGTATTTGCAAAGGAAGCACACAGCAGCGCGAAGGTGAAGTATGACCATGTTTTGCTTTGTAAAACATGAAATGAAATATGCACACAACAATGTGAGTATAGTTTCTATTGGTGAATATGAAAACGCAGCACACAGCAGAGTGATTATGTTTTGGTGTGGTTTGTTGTTGAGAGAGTGAGCCCGCAGAAGCGTGACTGTAATATTTTTTGTTGAACATATGTAATGGGAATGCGCAACAACGCTAATATCATTTTTGAGAATGAAATGTAATGCAGAGAAATACACAGTAGCATGAATGTTAGAAGAGTGAAAAAGTTTTACACACAGCAGTGTAATGTTTTTCAGGAGAAGACAGAGTCTGTAATGCACAGCGGTGCAGAGATGTTACAGCGTGAGCGCCATTGTGAAGAGCAGCGCGAATGAAGAGATTTTTACACACAGCAGTGTAAAATCTCAAAGCAGAGACAGAGTAATTTATTTGTGTGGAACTGAAGCGTTCCCTGGTTGGAATCCCTCTGTGTGAGGAAGATGTTTTTGTAACAACATTTGTGAAATCCCTCTGTGTGAGGAAGATGCTTTTGTAATAGCATTTGGAGAATCCCTCTGTTAAGAAGAAGATGCTTTTGTAACAGCATTTGTGAAATCCCTCTGTGTGAGGAAGATGCTTTTGTAATAGCATTTGGAGAATCCCTCTGTTAAGAGGAAGATGCTTTTGTAACAACATTTGTGAAATCCCTCTGTGTGAGGAATATGCTTTTGTAATAGCATTTGGAGAATCCCTCTGTTAAGAGGAAAATGATTTATGTAACAATTGGTTTCCTGTTAATGAATAGAAGTTTTTTTTGTGTTGCTGAAACACCGTATTCAGAAAATAGTTTCTCGGCGTCAAAACAGAGCGTTGCTGAAACACCGTCACTGAAACACTGCATTCAGCAATAGACGAAACTGTGTTGCTGAAACATCGTATTCTACAAACGATTTTTGTTTCCATTGTGTTAAGAAACAGAGCATTGTTCTCTGTTCTATTCGTTTGTTATGGAATTATCAGAAATTACCAACAGTGGTATTAGAGCTTGTCCACGCTCTTTGAAGATGTCAAAGAAGCTGAAGGAAGGAGTTTTTTTTGCTGCAGTAGCTTTTCCAGCAGAGTGAAGACTCAGTCAAGAAAGATTCAAAGGTATTTCTCAAGCTAGTTTTCTGTGTTGCTGTTGAAGACAATCAGTTATTTTAATATAGTCTGTATTTTGAAGCATAGTTTAGAGTGCAAGAATGGCTGGCTCCAGCACCAGCACCAGCATGGGTATCTTTAATACTCAGCTCCCACAGTTTAATGAGAAAAACTATGACTATTGGGCAATAACCATGAGAGCCCTGTTTTCTTCTCAAGATTTATGGGAATTAGTTGAAGATGGTTTTGAAGAACCAACAAATGAAGATGAGTTTAATAACTTAACTCAGGCAGAGAAAGAATTACTGAAGAGCAGTAAAGAGAATGATTGTAAAGTCCTCTACTATTTGTATCGAGCAGTGGATGAGAATATGTTTGAAAGGATAGCAGCAGCTGAGAGATCCAAAGAAGCATGGGAAACTTTCAAGATAGTCTATCAAGACATGGAGAAAGTGAAGACAACAAAACCACAGTTCATTGAGGAGGAAGCTTGTGATGAAATCATAGAGAAAACAATGAATGTTAAAAACTGTTTGTCTCATGATGAAGATAATGAGGAGATAACTGAAATACATCTCTAGACAATAGCACCAATACAAGAGGCAACAAAAGAAGGTATGAACTCTTTGTTTGCTTTATCTTGTCATGTTGATGACCCTGTTCATTTCGAAGAAGAAATTAAGGATAAGAAACAAATAGAACCCATGAATGGGAGAAAGGAATTGAAGCTCCTTGAAGATCTGTTTAAAGAGTATGGAGTTCAATATGTAACTCTTGCCAAGATGGCCAAGATGGGCTTCATTGCCAACACCCTTGTCAATATGACAGAGGAAGAGATTGAAGATTTGATGAAAACCCTGGTAGAACTCTATCATATGGATCTTCTTATAGGGAAGAGATATGAAATTAAATCTGCCATAAGAGCAGAAAAGGAGTAGGTTGTTAATATTCTGACCAAACCATTGGGGCAGAAAAGTTTTGAGTTTTTGATGAAATGTTTGGGTATGACTGATAACCCAACAGTTGAAATTAAAGGGGAGTGTTGGAATATTAATTTCAACTGCCGTGCAGCTGCAAAACTGCCAGTACACCCTCCCCGCACCGCTTTTCCCTGAAAGATTGTTTTTCCTCAAATGGTAGCAGCAGACATGTGGACAACAATTTTTGTCACAGTAGTTTTCCCCGGAGCATAAAGTTCAGCAAGGAAGGGGCTTGCTATTTTGATCACAACCGTCCATTTTTTGAGAAGCAGATCAACGGTTGATGTATAGGCTTGCAGCAAGTTGCATGACGTGAAGTGAACTTTTGTTTGACCTTCGTATGATTGGAAATGGCCGTATGCCTGAACAATATGCAAAGCTGATTGAAAAGAGCTGAATAGACGTGGAGTAAAATCTACGTTTGGTAATAAAAATTTATATGGTTACTACGATTGTTGCTTTAGGTAAAGTGTTTAATTTTATTGCTTTTTACTTTACGGGAGTATGGGCACTAAGTAAACGCATGTAAGTTTTTCTATATATGTAATGTTTTTGTATTCGTTTGAGATGTATTCTAACCCACGTAGCAGCATGAAGAAAGTCTTTTTTCATTGAGTGAAAACGAAAGAAATTCGCAGCAGCGAATGTAATGTGTTGTTGTTAAAGGGGAGCACGCAGTGCCAATGCGATTGTTGATCGCTGAAGGAAAAGAATACAAGGCAGCATTGAAGAGCAATGTAAGTGTAATACGCAGAGGGCGAATGTATTGCCCTGTTTTTGAAGCATATGCAATGTAAGTGAAGCGCAGCTGAGCGCAAATGGAAAAGAGGGCAAAACGCAGCAGAGCGTGAATGTGCAGTTTTTGTGGATGGAATAAAAAGAGAAACTCGCCGCAGCGAATGTAAGGAGAAGTTTTCTAGTAGGTTGAATGTAATACACACAGCAGTGTGGATGTAATGCAAAGAATATGCAGCAACGTAGAAATGTATATGCAAAGGAAGCACGCAGCAGCGCAAAGGTGAAGTATGACCATGTTTTGCTTTGTAAAACATGAAATGAAATATGCACACAGCAGTGTGAGTATAGTTTCTGTTGGTGAATATGAAAACGCAGCACACAACAGTGTGATTATGTTTTGGTGTGGTTTGTTGTTGAGAGAGGGAGCCCGCAGAAGCATGACTGTAATATTTTTTGTTGAACATATGTAATGGGAATGCGCAACAGCGCTAATGTCATTTTTGAGAATGAAATGTAATGCAGAGAAATACGCAGTAGCATGAATGTTAGAAGAGTGAAAAAGTTTTACACACAACAGTGTAATGTTTTTCACGAGAAGACAGAGTCTATAATGCACAACGGTGCAGAGATGTTACAGCCTGAGCGCCATTGTGAAGAGCAGCGTGAATGAAGAGATTTTTACACACCGCAGTGTAAAATATCAAAGAAGAGACATACTAATTTATTTGTGTGGAACTAAAGCATTCCCTAGTTGGAATCCCTCTGTGTGAGGAAGATGCTTTTGTAACAAAATTTGTAAAATCCCTTTGTGTGAGGAAGATGTTTTTGTAATAGTGTTTGGAGAATCTCTTTGTTAAGAGGAAGATATTTTTGTAACAACATATGTGAAATCCCTCTGTGTGAGGAATATGCTTTTGTAATAGCATTTGGAGAATCCCTCTCTTAAGAGGAAGATGATTTATGTAACAGTTGGTTTCTGTTAATGAATAGAATTTTTTTTTGTGTTGCTGAAACACCATTGCTGAAACACTGCATTAAGCAATTGACGAAACTGAATTGATAAAACACTGCATTCCACAAATGATTTTTGTTTCCGCTTTGTTAAGAAACATAACATTATTCTATGTTATATTCATTTGTTATGGAATTATCAGAAATTCCCAACCATTAGAAGGCTTGAGCGAATGACACTTAAGAAGGATTGAGCGAATGAACGTTGTTGAAGTCATGAAAAATATTTTTGTTTTTAGATCCAGATAAATAGGTAACTCGTCAGGGTTAGCTATCTGACGTCAGTTTGGAATTTTGTTGCTTTTACTGTAATTGTAATTTTAGGTTAGTGTCAATTTATTTTTAATGGAAACTTATAACTTCATAAAAGTTGAGGCATTGGATTGGGAAATGTCTCCTTAAGCTACTTAATAGATCGATATGTCACTTTACCAAAATATCACAGGCAATTTGCCCAACAAATTAAAGTAAAACTATAATTACTATAAAGATTATTTATAAACCAGAAAACAACCCAGTGAAAAAAAATCACAAGCAATTTTCCCAAACAATTTAAACTAAAATTATAGTTATCATAAAGAATATATACAAACGAGAAAACTTTGAAATATACAACAATGAAATCATCTCATTCGGAACTACGTGTATTTATTGTTACCTTCAAGCTTGTGTCGTGTCGAAAGATGTCTATTATTACCTGCAAGCTTTTGTAGAAAGTTGTGCCAGGGACGTTCAACGGTAAGCTGAGAACTCCCTTATTCATAATATAGTAATCGTGTGTCATCTTTTCCAGTTTTTTGCCCGGTTTCAGACCTAACAGGATGTTGGCGATGAGTGAAAACATCATCTGCATCCAAATCAAACTAATTAACCTTCAAAATCCATCTTATAGTATTTGTTGAAAATGAAAGCTACAAAACTACCTCTTCAGCTTCATGCCTGACATTCACGTTTTTCCCTCGCCATCTTGAGAGAGTGGAGGCTATGGTATTTTGTATTTCTGACACAAGCCGGCGTTTCAGAACCGGAATACCAGCGACCCGCGTGGCGGCTCCTCGCATTTTCCTGTGATCAGGTCCATCTTTTGTGAATGCCATTAAAGCCCTCTTTCCAACTAACATTTCCACGGAGATCCAATATTTAGGAGCAAAAAGCCGACCATCGCTCTCCAGAATAAAATTATTGACATCCGGATCAGTGGAAATTATGACGGGATCTCCCAATAGACACGTTTTGAACAAATTTCCATGCCTGCATAAAACGTGAGTAGTCAAAAGAAATCCAACTATCCTGTGATTTAGTTAGTGTAAAAGGGATTCATACAATTTGATAAATTTAAGTTTCCTATCATCCCATTTTTAGAATATAAAGAAATGACATTTTAAACACACTCTTTAAACTAACTCACTAAAGAATAACACAAACTATCAAAGATACTCCCTATTGCCACTCCAGGTAGAGTAGAACCCTAAATACGGATACGGATTTTGACTATTGAATTAATCTCATGCATTTATTAATCTCATACTATGGCCTTCTATAAAATGGCAAAAGAAATAAAATATTCAATTAAGAATATTATTGGAAACGACAGTTACTTTTCACGGCGTTTCGCGATAAATCCATCGGGTTGAAAATAAAATGAGAGAAATTCTCCCAGAAGGGGCCATCCCATTGTTCCAGGCGGCAGGCTGGGGCTCCACTTTGGTCGTAGAACGAAATACCACACTGCCAGTGCCCCTGCTACTAACATCCATATCATCATACTGCTCTCCATTGAAAGTCGTTGCGGAATTGGTGCTAAATTACAAAGTCGCTTCAAGTTTTTCTATTTTGTGCAGCAATGTTGGCCGCATTAAACGAGAGAAAGTCTTTGGGCATATATTAATGGCAAGGAACGTGACGCCTCCATTATATATTAATATCAATTCAATGGCAAGGAACATCACGCCTGATTCCCCAGTACGCCTTCTGTCCGCCCTTCCCCGCATAAATAATTTGTCGAGAGAATCAAATCAATAACTGTCTATCACGGAAGATGGCGCTGTTGCGGATGGAACGGAATGCGTGCTGAATGCGTTAATCCCGGAGTTCCATCATAGACACCTTACTATTGGATATGGATATGGCTGACTTTTTTTAATCATACTATAAAGTTATATTTAAATATTAAAAAGTTTAATTTAAATATATCATTATACTCATGAGTAATTGAATTGCCAATATTTAGTTAGAATAAAATATAAGTTTTTATTGTTATCATTTTGTGAGTGTCTTAACAAAGCAGTGAATTTTTTATTTTTAATTTCATATAATGGAGTTCCTATCATAGAGCACCTTACTATTGGATATGGTTGACTTTTTTTAATCATACTATAAACTTATATTTAAATATTAAAGAGTTTAATTTAAATACATCATTATACTCACTAGTAATTGAACTGAATTGCCAATATTTAGTTAGAATAAAATATAAGTTATTATTGTTGTTATTTTGTGAGTGTCTTAACAAAGCAGTAAATTTTTAATTTTTAATTTCATATCAAGGAGTTTCATCATAGAGCAACTTACTATTGGATATGGTTGACTTTTTTTAATCATACTGTAAAGTTATATTTAAATATTAAAGAGTTTAATTCAAATACATCATTATACTCACTAGTAATTACACTGAGTTGCCAATATTTAGTTAGAATAAAATATAAGTTATTATTGTATTTAGTTAGAATAAAATATAAGTTATTATTGTTGTTATTTTTTGAGTGTCCTAACAAAGCAGTGAATTTTTATTTTTTAATTTCATATCAGGGAGTTCCATCATAGAGCACCTTACTATTGGATATGGTTGACTTTTTTTAATCATACTATAAAGTTATATTTAAATATTAAAGAGTTTAATTCAAATACATCATTATACTCACGTAATTGAATTGAATTGCCAATATTTAGTTAGAATAAAATATAAGTTATTATTGTTGTTATTTTTTCATTGCCTTAACAAAGCAGTGAATTTTTAATTTTTAATTTCATATCAGGGAGTTCCATCATAGAGCACCTTACTATTGGATATGGTTGAATATTTTTTATCATACTATAAAGTTATATTTAAATATTAAAGAGTTATAATTCAAATACATTATTATACTCACTAGTAATTGAATTGAATTGCCAATATTTAGTTAGAATAAAATATAAGTTATTATTGTTGTTATTTTGTGAGTGTCTTAACAAAGCAGTGAATTTTTAATTTTTAATTTCATATAAGGGAGTTCCATCATAGAGCACCTTACTATTGGATATGGTTGACTTTTTTTAATCATACTATAAAGTTATATTTAAATATTAAAGAGTTTAATTCAAATACATCATTATACTCACTAGTAATTGAACTGAATTGCCAATATTTAGTTAGAATAAAATATAAGTTATTATTGTTGTTATTTTGTGAGTGTCTACTCACTAGTAATTGAACTGAATTGCCAATATTTAGTTAAAATAAAATATAAGTTATTATTGTTGTTATTTTGTGAGTGTCTTAACAAAGCAGTGAATTTTTAATTTTTAATTTCATATTAGGGAGTTCCATCATAAAGCACCTTACTATTGAATATGGTTGACTTTTTTTAATCATACTATAAAGTTATATTTAAATATTAAAGAGTTTAATTCAAATACATCATTATACTCACTAATAATTGAACTAAATTTCCAATATTTAGTTAGAATAAAATATAAGTTATTATTGTCGTTATTTTGTGAGTGTCTTAACAAAGCAATGAATTTTTAATTTTTAATTTCATATCAGGGAGTTCCATCATAGAGCACCTTACTATTGGATATGGTTGACTTTTTTTAATCATACTATAAAGTTATATTTAAATATTAAAGAGTTTAATTCAAATACATCATTATACTCACTAGTAATTGAACTGAATTGCCAATATTTAGTTAGAATAAAATATAAGTTATTATTGTTGTTATTTTGTGAGCGTCTTAACAAAGCACTGAATTTTTAATTTTTAATTTCATATCAGGGAGTTCCATCATAGAGCACCTTACTATTGGATATTGTTGACTTTTTTTAATCATACTATAAAGTTATATTTAAATATTAAAGAGTTTAATTCAAATACATCATTATACTCACTAATAATTGAACTAAATTGCTAATATTTAGTTAGAATAAAATATAAGTTATTATTGTTGTTATTTTGTGAGTGTCTTAACAAAGCAGTGAATTTTTAATTTTTAATTTCATATCAGGGAGTTCCATCATAGAGCACCTTACTATTGGATATGGTTGACTTTTTTTAATCATACTATAAAGTTATATTTAAATATTAAAGAGTTTAATTCAAATACATCATTATACTCACTAGTAATTGAACTGAATTGCCAATATTTAGTTAGAATAAAATATAAGTTATTATTGTTGTTATTTTGTGAGTGTCTTAACAAAGCAGTGAATTTTTAATTTTTAATTTCATATCAGGGAGTTCCATCATAGAGCACCTTACTATTGGATATGGTTGACTTTTTTTAATCATACCATAAAGTTATATTTAAATATTAAAGAGTTTAATTCAAATAGATCATTATACTCACTAATAATTGAACTGAATTGCCAATATTTAGTTAGAATAAAATATAAGTTATTATTGTTGTTATTTTGTGAGTGTCTTAACAAAGCAGTGAATTTTTAATTTTTAATTTTATATCAGCGAGTTCCATCATAGAGCACTTTACTATTGGATATGGTTGACTTTTTTTAATCATACTATAAAGTTATATTTAAATATTAAAGAGTTTAATTCAAATAGATCATTATACTCACTAATAATTGAACTAAATTGCCAATATTTAGTTAGAATAAAATATAAGTTATTATTGTTGTTATTTTGTGAGTGTCTTAACAAAGCAGTGAATTTTTAATTTTTAATTTCATATCAGGGAGTTCCATCATAGAGCACCTTACTATT
The DNA here is from genome assembly GCA_000404065.3 of Pinus taeda. Taxonomy (NCBI): domain Eukaryota; kingdom Viridiplantae; phylum Streptophyta; class Pinopsida; order Pinales; family Pinaceae; genus Pinus; species Pinus taeda. The sequence continues at coordinate 56,483 of APFE031613627.1, forward strand.
GGATATGGTTGACTTTTTTTAATCATACTATAAAGTTATATTTAAATATTAAAGAGTTTAATTCAAATACATCATTATACTCACTAGTAATTGAACTGAATTGCCAATATTTAGTTAGAATAAAATATAAGTTATTATTGTTGTTATTTTGTGAGTGTCTTAACAAAGCAGTGAATTTTTAATTTTAATTTCATATTAGGGAGTTCCATCATAGAGCACCATGGTTGACTTTTTTTAATCATACTATAAAGTTATATTTAAATATTAAAGAGTTTAATTCAAATACATCATTATACTCATTAGTAATTGAACTGAATTGCCAATATTTAGTTAGAACAAAATATAAGTTATTATTGTTGTTATTTTGTGAGTGTCTTAACAAAGCAGTGAATTTTTAATTTTTAATTTCATATCAGGGAGTTCCATCATAGAGCACCTTACTATTGGATATGGTTGACTTCTTTTAATCATACTATAAAGTTATATTTAAATATTAAAGAGTTTAATTCAAATACATCATTATACTCATTAGTAATTGAACTGAATTGCCAATATTTAATTAGAATAAAATATAAGTTATTATTGTTGTTATTTTGTGAGTGTCTTAACAAAGCAGTGATTTTTTAATTTTTAAATTCATATCAGGGAGTTCCATCATAGAGCACCTTACTATAGGATATGGTTGGCTTTTTTTAATCATACTATAAAGTTATATTTAAATATTAAAGAGTTATAATTCAAATACATAACTATATTCACTAGTAATTGAACTGAATTGCAGATATTTAGTTAGAATAAAATATAAGTATTATTGTTGTTATTTTGTGAGTGTCTTAACAAAGCAGTGAATTTTTAATTTCACATCAGGGAGTTTCATACCTTACTATTGGATATGGTTGACTCTTTTTAATCATAGTATAAAGTTATATTTAAATATTAAAGAATTATAATTCAAATACATAACTATATTCACTAGTAATTGAATTGGATTGCAGATATTTAGTTAGAATAAAATATAAGTTATTATTTTTGTTATTTTGTGAGTGTTTTAAAAAACTAGTGAATTTTTAATTTCACATCAAGGAGTTCCATCATAGTGCACCTTACTATTGGATATGGTTGACTTAATTAATCATAGTATAAAGTTATATTTGAATATTAAAGAGTTATAATTCAAATATATAACTATATTCACTAGTAATTGAACTGAATTGCGGATTTTTAGTTGGAATAAAATATAAGTTGTTGAATTGAGGCTTCTGTGATCCATATCAATTTTATGAGATATTTTTAGGTGTAAATCACATGATATTTCATTTGTGGATGCATTTCAAACCAACCATTGTGGTTCATCGTTAGGACAAGTTGAAGAATCAGATCTAGCTTTGTATGTCATGCAAAGCTAGATCTGATTCTTCAACTTGTCTTGATGATGACATGCAAAGCCAGATCTGATTCTTCAACTTGTCCTGATGATCAGACTAGTTGTCCTTCAACTTGTCCTGATGATGAATCTGACTGGTTGGTTCGAAACGCATCGACAAATAAAATATCATGTCATTTATGCCGCAAAATCTCTCATAAAAATATAAGTTATTATTGTTGTTATTTTGTGAGTGTCTTAACAAAGCAGTGAATTTTTAATTTCACATGAGGGAGTTCCATCATAGAGCACCTTACCATTGGATATGGTTGACTTTTTTTAATCATACTATAAATTTATATTTAAATATTAAAGAGTTATAATTCAAATACATCATTATACTCCCTAGTAATTGAATTGAATTTCCGATATTTAGTTAGAATAAAATATAAGTTATTATTGTTGTTATTTTGTGAGTGTCTTAACAAAGCAATGAATTTTTAATTTCACATTAGGGAGTTCCATCATAGAGCACCTTACCATTGGATATGGTTGACTTTTTTTAATCATAGTATAAAGTTATATTTAAATAATGAGATATTCCAAGATGAAAATTTTATAATGAGATATTTCTCGATGATATGTGTGTGTGTGTATATATATATCTATCTATATATATATAATATATATATATATATATATATATATATATATATATATTATATAATATTATTTTTTTTCTTTTTGGCTTGCCATTGCCTAGGGTCATTGTATTAAAGAGTTCTAATTCAAATACATAATTATATTCACTAGTAATTGACATGAATTGCGAACATTTAGTTAGAATAAAATAAGAGATCTTGTTTATTGTTGTCATTTTGTAAAAAGTTCCTTAACAAAGCATTGAACCGCTCACTTCACATCAAGGAGTTAGACATGGTTGACTTTATTTAAACATAGTATAAAGTTATATTTAAATAATGAGATATTCGTGAATGAGAATTTTTTATTTTGTTTTGTTGTATTTCTTTTTATATAATGGTTAGAAGGTAAATTTCAAACATTTTATGTTTTAAAATTATTATAGAATTTACAATGAAATATTGATAATTCTATATATTGAAATATTTAATAAAAAATAAATTGAGAAATTCGTGCACAACCACATATCACTCAATTATGTTTTCAACTTGATTTAGTTGTATTGAAATAAAAAACGAAGTGGTCAATTATGTTTGCAAATTGATTTAGTTGTATTGAAATAAAAAACAAAGTGTTTCAATTCTTTTAAATGAGGGCACGAGTGTTCGCTCCCTTATATATTAAAATATATTCAATGGTTGTAAACATGGTTGAAGGGGTATCAAATTAAAGGGGTTATAATTTATATACTCAATTATTTTCACCAATAATTAACACGAGTAGGCCATTTTGTCACATATGGTAAATAGGCCTACAAACCAGATCAATCATTATTTGTGAACATGTTTTCATCATCCCTACACAACGCTCTAAGCACGACCTTTCCAAATCCTTCAGTTTCTGGGTTTGACTGCGTCAAATTAGTGCTTTTAAGGCCCAACACACCCTACCCCTTTAGAGACCTACGTTCAGTAGTAGGTTGATCCATTAAGCACCAATGTTGATCAACAATAGATTGTCCCTTGTTGGGGGTGTAGTGATTTTAGAAATTCAGTAAACTTAAAGAATCTTGAAGCTTCGTCTTCCAGAAGCTTTGAGGAGTTGCTTTAACCATTTAACTTGAATAAGAACTTTGAATCCAATCTGATCCTACCTTGGAGATATCACCTCTTATCCCTGGAGCTCATCCTCCCATCTTAGGTGGAGCCTAGATTGGTAAATGGATAGGAATTCATAAACTACCATCTCTCTCCTATAAATTTACTCTCATCTATAATATTAGCATTGGACTTTAGAGACTAATAATACCCTCATGTTGCTACCTTAAATCTAAGAGAGTCATCATCTTCATGCATTAGGGTGACATGGACGTGTTCTTTGTGACAAGGAAGGACACGTAAACTTGGGGAGATCTATACAAGATAAGCTACTATTCTTGGTTGTATACTCTCTCCTATTCATATTAATACAAAGAACATATTATTCTCTTATGTGTGTTATGCTAATATTACATTCATGTATTTCAATGATTTGTTGAGCCATTGAATAGAGTAATTGAATTATGCTACATAGATGTTGTGGATGCTTAACTTGTTTTGAATGCATGTGCAAGTTCCAATTATAGCAATTGGAGTTATGATTGAAGCTTAAAATATGGGAGGAAAGTAAATCCTATGACAAATTCCAAGTAAACCTCTTTCACATTCTTCAAACGTTTTAAGGGAAATTTATATTCTTTCCTTCTATTGTTCTAGACCAATTCACTAGGTTTAAGGAAGATACTTTTGTCCACAGTCATAAATTCTGCATAAAAAAGTGGCGACCATATTAGGGAATGTTTCTTTCCCTTAGTGCTTTCCTTGACCTTAGCCCTTGTATCACCTCTTGAATATACCTTCCATTAACTCACTTAGCTTGGATTGACCCTAGGAAGGCCTTTCATTGAGCTTGACTTGGTTTTTTGTGTCAGAACTTGGCCCAATCCTCATCAACGCTCCATCTTGTTTGGAGACAAAGAGTTGCAACATTCTCTGGCTTTATCTGCAGCTACGTTGTAGAGCAATGGTTGCTTTTCATCACCTGCACTACCCTTGTTTAACGAAAAAAGTTACCATTTTTTGCTTCTCTCTCTAGTTTTTCTTTCTTGTAGCCAATCCTCCTTGTGTCTGTGAGTGTTGCTTGGTCTCTGAAAAACCTTCATCTTTTTTGTTTTTAGTTTTGATTGCTTTTTATAAGAATTTGTATATTTTTCTTTGTTATTGTCAATTAGGTCATTCAAAAACTGATTTCTTGATCATTGGTTGCTTAAAATAATTGGTGTTTCAGTCATCATTCTGAATACTTTTCTTTATGAGTGATTTAACATAGAGTCATAGTCTTCATCTAAAAATTAAGTGGATCAAAAAAATCCCATGCATTATGCATTGCATTTATGGTTTTGTGTCTGAAATAGGAATTTGGAAGTGTTGCATTAGGGGAATTGATTGAATACTAGTCATTTCAATTACAAGATTATCCTAGAGTTGGGCTGCAAGGTTATGTGTATTTGGGTTGTCAAAATCCTCTGTATCTTGGAATATATATACCTGTCGGTCAGGGCATCCCATATTACCTAGGGTATCCTCCTCTAGAAATCAATAGGAAATTTCCATTCATTACAACTCTCAAATTTACGGATTTGACTAGGGTCACCAATAGTCCCATTGTTCATTCTCCTTGGTGGCCGATTATTCCTATGAAATTTCCTAGTTATATCCCTAAATTCGATGCAAATCTTGGAGAAGACCCCACACATGATGACTTATCATTTGTGGTATTAATAGAACTCTCTCAATGATTAATCTATTTGTTTCCCTCTTTTCCAATGCACACTCACTGATACGAAAACGAAGTGGTATATTGAACTACTAGGAGTTTCGTTCGACAATTTAAGTGACTTGGCTACCACATTCCTAACACATTTTGTTTAGTTAAAAAAAAAAAATTCCTGATCAATTGTTCGTTGAATGGTTCATTAAGTCTCTGTTTCCATATATCATAAAATACGTCGCTAAAGGCGAAGTTGTGACCAAAGAGAAACTACTTCCTCGTCCTTAGTATTTGGATATTATTTATACCCAATTGGGCACACTTTATGATAAAATACCAAGTGCTTAGTGACCTTCCAATACTGTTCCTCGAACTCCTAATAAAGAATCACATGTCATTGATGGTGTGATTGGTTCCACTAACCAACAATCGACGAGTAAACCATTTAGTTCGACTCTTGTTGTGGCTGCTCAAATTCCTCCTTCCACCACTCCTACAAATCTACTTCTGAGATCGATGTTTTAATCTTCCAAAGCTAAATCTCAACAAAGAAGACGTAAGAATAAAGGAAAAGGTAAAATTAAGAAAGATAATCCTCCATAGGATTAACAAAACAATTATTCTTCTGAAGAAAAGTGGAAATTGTTGTTGCTCACTGTAAAATTTTATTTTAGATATCAAAAGGGTGCAAAAGAGCATAGAGGTTTGCATCCATTTTCCAATACTTAAAACGCTCAAAACTAAATATGACACCCTCCATTAGATAGCTCTCAGAATACGTTTTCCAACTTTGTATGGAAATCCCAAAATGGACTTTGGAATCAAAAGATAGAACAGATTGAAGTTTCCCTTTGAAAACCAGAAAACAAGGAGAAAATGTTGATGGGTAAAATCTTGGATCCCGCACATGAGAGGTCCCCCATATCAACGATTGCCCATCATAAGAAATATCATTGATCAGTGATCAGAGGTTCAAGGTCAAATAAACAATTGAGGTTTCAATAGCCAAGCACATCAATGATCGGAGGTCCCGCAATATCGGCAATCAGAGGGTGGAGGCCATATCGGTGATCGACGATCCACATTTTCAAAGTGTCAACCTTAACAAAGTTGGGATCATCGAAAGCCAATTTTGTTGGTATCTTTACATTAGTGTGTTGTGGTTGCAATATTTTTGTATTTTCCCCTTTCTACTTCTTCTTCCCCTCCTTAGAAGTGTCTTATTGCTCCTTCTCCTTCGATCCACTAGATTTCCCTTTCTTGAGACATATGTTCTCCATGTATTATGCTTGTACACAAGCCTCATCCACCAATCTAGGCTTGAAAACATCACTTGCTTTCACAAATAGCTATGTAGACCCCCCAAATAATTAAGGAATAAATATGGATTCTTTGGTGAGATACCCAACATTATGGCCATATTTCTAAATTATGTGGTGTACCCCTGTACACTCTACCCTTGCTTCTGCCTAACGTATTTACATTGGATCCAATAGTACTTTACATACCCGATAGGGTAAAATTGTGAGTTTGTAAGGGTCTTAAAGTCCTCCCACTTGGTCACTAGAGGATCTCCCTTCAGTCTCAAGGTCTTCATATGGCTTTCTTACTAGGTGAGAACATGGCCCTCTAATTTCAACAGTGGAAATGAAATATTTTGTTCCTCATCTATATGATGAACAATGAAATAAACTTCTAATTACTCAAATGAGTGATTTAGATTTAGATCACTGTCATCACCTTGGTATGACTTGATATCGACCTTTGCTTCGTTTGAATGGGGACTATGAATGGTCCATGACACATGAACTAGATTGATATCTTTCGACTCCTTTCTTTGACTCGTTCTATGTTGCTTCCCCATATCCTAATATCCTCTATGATTTGTCCTCTACATTAGAACCCCCATTTTCTCCGAATAGCCCAAGATTATTTCTTAGGGTTAACATGAGGAGATTCACATTATGGCTTATATCTGTAATTTGTGCTTCTAGTCATGAAAGCCTTTCCTTTGTAGGATAACAAGGGTTGTTCATATATTCGTCGGCCATGAATAGGGTATTTTGAGTTTTGACTTAATCAATATAGATCCCCTACAAATATCCACAATATACCTAAATAAAATTTCTTTGATACCAATATGATCCATAAACTACCATAGATATTCCACTGGACAATTCGTCATAACAGATTTGATAAAATTATATTTGAAATTATGAAAATCAAAACTATTAGGGTTCATTTCTTGATATATAAATTATTGTTAATTTTGTATGCATGAAAAAAAGAACTTATCCAGAAAATAGAGAAAAAAAGAAATAAAAAATCACAAACACATTTGACACAAGATATATCCTCGGAAATCCTTTTGGGAGAAAGCCTATTTGGAAGCTGAGATATCTTTAGGTTTTAGGGTTTTAGTGTTTTAGGGTTTAGATTTTAGGGTTTTAGGGTTTAGGGTTTAGAGTTTTAGGTTTTAGGGTTTAGGGTTTTTGGTATAGGGTTTAATGTTTTAGGTTTTAGGGTTTAAGGTTTAGTGTTTAGGTTTTAGGGTTTAGGGTTTAGGGTCTTAGGGGTTTTAGGGTTTGTTGTTTGGGGATTGGGGTTTTAAGGTTTTAGGGTTTTAGGGTTTAGGGTTTTAGTGTTTAGGGTTTGGGGTTTATGGTTTGGGGATTGTGGTTTAGGGTTTAGGGTTTTAGGATTTTAGGGTTTAGGGGTTTAGATTTTATGGTTTAGGGTTATGTTTTTATGGTTTATGGTTTAGGCTTTAGGGTTTAGGGATTTAGGGTTTAGATTTTTATGGTTTATGGTTTTGGGGTTTTACGGTTTTGGGGGTTTAGGGTTTAGGGATTAGGGTTTTAGGGGATTAGGGTTTACGTTTTAGGGATTAGAGTTTATGGTTATGGGTTTAGTGTTTATGGTTTAGAGTTTTAGGGTTTAAGGGTTTAGAATTTATGGTTTGGGGTTTAGGGTTTAAGGTTTAGGGTTTAGGGTTTAGGGTTTGGTGCTTGGGGTTTAGGGGTTTCAGGTTTTGGGGTTTGGGGTTTTGGAGTTTGGGGTTTGGGGTTTAGGTCTTTGGGCTTAGGGCTTAGATCTTAAAGCTTAGGGCTTAGGACTTGGGGCTTGGAGCTTGGGGTTTGGGGTTTGGGTTGCGGGTTTTAGGTTTTGATCTCAGGTCGAGGGTCTAGGTTTTAAGCGTTACATGTTAGTGTTTAGTGTTTAGGGTTTATGGTTGTGCTTTTAAGGTCTTATGGTTTTAGGGTTGAGGGGTAGGGTTTATGGTTTAGGGTTTAAGGTTTAGTGTTTTAGGGTTTAGACTTTAGACTTTAGGGATTAGGGTTTGGGTTTAAGGTTTAGGGTTTTGGGGTTTAAGATTTAGGGTTTAGGGTTTTAGGGTTTAGGGTTTATGGTTTATGGTTTAGGGTCTAGGGTTTTAGGGTTTAGGGTTTAGGATTTAGGGCTTTTAGGGGTTTTAGGGATTTTAGGGGTTTAGGGATTAGAGTTTAGGGTTTAGGGTTTAGGGTTTAAGGGTTAAGGGTTTAAGGGTTTAGGGTTTAGGTTTTATGGTTTACGGTTTATGGTTTATGGTTTATGGTTTAGGGTTTATGGTTTTAAGGGTTTAGCATTTAGGGTTGTATGGTTTAGGGTTTAGGGTTTAGGATTTAGGGTTTAAGGGTTTAATGTTTATGGGTTTTAAGGTTTAGGGTTTATGGTTTATGGGTTTTAGGGTTTAGGGTTTAGGGTTTATGGTTTGATTTATTCCTACATTTGTTTTGATTGCATGCATCACCAATCAGTCAAATTTGCACCAATCTTCACTCACACATTCATATATGCTAGCTTTCATGTTTTCATGAGTTGTATTTGGTGAAGTTGATTAGTCCTATTTAATACACTCGATAAGAAACATATACATGTTATGCTCACTCTTTGGTCAATTTAATGTTCTTAAATTGCAAGCATAAATTATCGGGTAGAGTTGGTAAACTTATGAA
>APFE031613627.1:68779-100037 GCA_000404065.3 Pinus taeda
CCCCCCCCCCCGGCCCATCGTACACCGCCCCCCTATTTTTCCTAACAACTAAAGTGAATTCTTCAAGGAGAAGTTGATTTTGAAAAGTCACTTAATTAAATGATTTAGCAACATGAACTTAAGGTATAGATGATGAAGGAGCCATTTTATGGGTTGAAGCAAGCTCTAAAAGCTTGGTGTAATAGAATATATTCTTATTTGGCTAGTAATTATTTTAGTAGAAGAATGAGTGACCCAACTTTGTATAGAACGTCAAATTAACAAGGTCATATTTCAATAGTTTTCTGGCATTTGGATGGCATGGTATGTACAAGTAACCTTCGAAATTTTAAGCATGTAATGGAAACTGAATTTTAAGTGATTGATTTGGGTTTGATAAAGTATTTTCTTAGAATAGAAGCTGAGCAATCTAAAATGGAATTTTTATTTTCCAAGCATGTATCCAAGATATCCATACAAATGTTATGGATGATAAATTGCAATCCAATAGCCACAACTATAGAAAAGGGAACAAAATTAAGTAAGCCACATGAAGGATAAAGAGTTTTTCAAGAGTCCTATTTGAAGCCTCCTATATCTCACAACAACAATTCTAGATATTGCGTTTACAATTGGTCTAATTTCAAGATTTTTGGAGTCTCCCAAAGCCTCACATTAGCATGTTGCTAAAATAATTCTATCATATAATTGAGGGTTAAAAAGTATGGAATTATTGCAGTGAGAGGCGCTCTAAGACCCATTATGGCAGCAATATTATAAAATGTTATGTGACATAATATTATGTTGATTCAACCAAATGATTTAAAATAAAATTAAAATTAAAATAATTAATACTTGATATATTAAGATGTGAGCTTGTTAGATGGATATTCGTACTATAATATTTTATAATTTACAATTATCTTATAGATACTCTAATTTAACATACTTATAGATACTCTAATTTGACATACATAATGTTTATTATATTGTATAATTTACAGCCATAGGTTAGGTTTATAGGACTATAAGTTAGGTTTAAAGGGTTGATGAAGGTGTAATAATATATTTCTTAATGTACTCTTTTATAATTTATACAATTTAATACAAAATATGTTTTTTAAAGTGATTTATATCAATTGGTTATGGTTAAAGAATCATAAATTAGGTTTAAAGCACAAGACTTGGGATGATACATTTTTTAATGTAATATTTTATAATCTAGAGTTATCTAATGGTTAATCTCATTTAATATGTAAAACATTTATTATAATATATAATTTATACTTATAAATTAGAGTTAAAAGTACCATAAATTCAGTTTAAAGAATCAAAGTAGGTTACAAACAAAAGAAATACACATCATCAAGTTCAAAAGGATACATATAATGCATAGAGTTTGTAGTTGATTGGGAGGGAAAGGATTCCAGAGAAAAAAGTTGGATAGAAATCAACCATTTTTTTACTCTCCTTTTAAACTTATTATATATCTTTGCACATATTTGGAATAATATTTATTGTTCAATCTCGGGAATGGATTTTTGGGGTGATTTTGTGTGAGTATCTTTTCACTTTACCCAAAAATAAAATAAATGGACTTCAATGCATCATAAGTAATGGTTGTTTAAATTTTTTGGATCATGCATCTAGGGCCATAATCAAGTTTTCAATCAATCATTATTATAGTTGCATCCAAAGTGAAATGATTAATTTTATAGTGGTTTCGATATATGAAGAATGTTGTTAATATGTGAAGAAATTTTAAGGTTAAACATTTTTATATTTTTATATATTTTCATAATTGAATGCACATTAAGTAATGGCTATTTGATTTTTTCAAAAAAAACTTCTTGGCTCATAATAAGGTTTTGAATCAATGATTACTATGTTTACATTCAAAGAAATAACAATTAATTATGTAATGCTACCGATATATGAAAAATGTAATCAATATGTGAAGAAAATGTAAGGTTAAACATTTTTGTATTTGTATATTCTTTTATTGTTGAGAAACAATGGAAAACCCTAAACATCCAAAAACCTAACCCTAGAAGATGAAACGCCAAACTGTGGGCCTCATTTGGATAAATTGGTACATCAACTTCCTGGGGTCGTAACTTTGGCATATGATCTCCGTTTGACATGCACAATATCTCGTTAGAAAGATATATCTAAGAATTACAACTTTGGGAAGAGAAACATCAGTCCATGGACCCATGTTTCTCCAAGGTTTCCCAAAAAACGTCATTTAGCGCCTCAAAACGGCTTTGGAAGTTCAAGACTCGAAAAACTGCTAAAAATAGTAAAATGTGCTACAATTAAGGAAAGTGAAAAGCTGAAAGAAACAATTGTGGGGGTCCAAGTGGACTTGGCAGGTGGCCATCAATATCCACCTAGATCATTCCTCCCCCCTTAGGAAGCAATGGTCCCTATTGCGTTGAGTTCCTCCATGAGATGAGGAAACTTCTGCTGAACTTGGTCCCTAGTAAGCCACTTGCCCTCGTGAAGGATTTGGCCTACTTTGATAACTTGATACAATTGGATATTCTATTGGTGAGTGTTCTTGATCTGTGTGTCCATGATCCGATCAATTGCATCTTGTTCCATGCAATCTGGATTTAACTCTGTGGTTGTGAGTTGTTTTGCAATGTCGGATGTGTCTAGTAATTGTGCAAAGTATGGCCGAAGGCAGTCCACATTGAACTCTGGGTGCAGGCCAAGGAATGGGGGAAGGCTGAGCTCAAATGCATTCTCTCCCACAGCCTTAGTAATGGTGTAAGGACCATATCAGAGTGGTTTGAGTTTCCGATAGGCTCCAGTAAGGCGTTCCTTTTGTAGATGCATCCAGACTTTGTCACTTACCTGAAACTTATGTGGCACCCAATGTTGATTATGTCATTGCTTGTACTTTTCATTTGATTTCTCCAAAATGTCATGGACCTGTTGGCGAATATGTTGGATGTGCTCATTGAAGTTGGTTGCCTTATCTGTTTCAGACTAGACATGACCCCAATCTATGTGAGTAGCCGCAAATGGCATGGCCACATCAATGGGACATAGTGGTTGGAATCCTAAGCCCACCTGAAAAGGGTTTCAGCTAGTCGAGCTGTGAAGAGTCTGGTTGTAGCTATGCTGAACATAGGGGAGGCTCTCCTCCCATGTGCATGGATGCTTTGAGTTGTACACGCGTAGAATGTCTACGATCATCCTGTTGACAACCTCTGTCTAGCCATCAGTTTGAGGATGGAAGGTTGTGAACTTAGTGAGTTTGGTGTCCAACATCGACTAGAGACTGGACCAAAATTTATTGAGGAACCTGTTGTCTCAATATGAGATAATAGACAGCGGGATCCCAAAGTGTACCCACACTCGTTCAAAGAATAGCTTAGCAGTAGCTTCTACTGTGATATTCTTTTTGCAGGCCGCCATAATGGCCATCTTCGGGAACTTGTCGACGACCACAAAAACACAATTGTTTACCTGCTTAGTGGAAGGAAGGCCTGACATGTAATCAATGGAGATGGATTCCCAAGGTTGAATAGGGGTAGGCAGCGAGGTATAGAGGCCTTGCTTCTTGATGGTCAGTTTGGAAATGACACAGGCAGTGCATGATCTAATGTACTTCTCGACATCTTGTCGAAGATTCAGCCAATAGAAATACTTCTGCAATACTTCCACCATTTTCTTGACCCCGAAATGCCCAATAGCCCTATTGTAGTGTGCTTCCAAAATCATCTTGGCATGCTCGCTTGAAGGAACAAAAAGGTGACCCAGGTGGCATAACAAGGCATCCTCAAGGTGAAAATTTTGAACATGCTGACCTTCCAAGAGTGTCTAGTATGTTTGGTTGAATTCTGGATCACTTTGGTAGAGAAGTGGCCAATCAGACGTCTCGTTCCAGGAAGAGTTGAGCACAGTGGTTAACGCCATGATCAGTGGTCGACTGAGGCAATCTGCAACATTATTGGTGTTTCCCTTCTTATACTTGATATTCAAATGGAATTGTTACAAGTATGTGGACCACTTCTGATGGCAATCATTCTGCAATTTCCCTTGGGTTTGTATGAACTGCAGGGGTCAGTGGTTTGTGTGGATGACCATTTCCATCCCCAAAATGTAATGCTTCCATTATCAGTAGGCCTGCACAATGGAATACATCTCTTTTTCATAAGTGGGATACTTCTAGATTGTGTCTGAAAGTGTCTCACTGTGATATGCCACTGAATGCCCATGTTGAGTAATGACTGCCCCAATAGCCTAGTCAAAGGCATCTGTCTCGACCTCAAATGATTGTTGGAAGTTTGGTAATGCAAGCATTGGTACCATGCAGAGGCAATCTTTCAAATCTATGAATGCATTCTATTTAGATTCAGACCAAAAGAATTTTACTTTCGCTCCTCCCTTCGTGACTTAACTCAAGGGCGAAGTGATATGAGAAAATCCCAACACGAACTTGTGGTAGAAGTTGGCAAGACCTAGAAAAGTGCGGAGCTCTATCAGAGTGGTTGGAGATGGCCAATCACAAATGAATTGGATCTTGGCGGGATCCACATGCACCCCTTGTTAATCAATAATGTATCCCAGATACTGAACCTGGGTCATGCCAAAAGTGCATTTCTCCAAATTGGCACATAACTTGTGTTGCCGCAGTGTTTAGAGAACTTGTCGGATGTGGTTGAGGTGCTCCTCCCAACTCTGGCTGAAGATCGGGATGTCATCCAAGTATACCACTCCAAATGAGTTGGTGAATGGCTGCAAGATGTCATTCATTAGCCTCATTAAGATTGCAAGAGCATTCATCAATCCAAAAGGCATAACCAACCATTCGAAAAAGGTCCTCCTTGGCTTTAAAGGTAATTTTCCACACATCAGAGGGTTTGATTGGTACCTGGTGATATCCTAACTTCAAATCGATCTTGCTGAAATATTTGCCCCCTTCAGGCTATCCAAGAGGTCATCAATCCATGGGATCGGGTACCTATTACAGATAGTGATCTTGCTCAGCGCTTGATAGTCAATACAGAGTCTCCAAGTCCCATCCTTCTTCTGTACCAACACGATTGGGCTCCCAAAAGGAGATGAACTCAGATAGATGTGACCTTTCTGCAACAACTCCTGAATCTGCCTCTTGATTTCATCTTTCTCCATAATGGAGCATCGATAGATTAGCCCATTGGGTAACGGTGCACCTGGGGTCAGATCAATGGAGTGCTTGACTTGACAGTGTAGAGGAGCCCCTGCGGGGAAGGTGAAGATGTCCTCTGACTCCTCCACGACCTTGTCCATTTGTAGTTGTCGTCCGGAGGGGTCTTGTCTGGAGGTCGTGGCCACTGTCTTCTTCTTTCCTTGAGGGCATATCATCAGGAAAACAAATTTCCTGGTTTTGGAAATGAGCTTACTGCATTGCTTTGCAGTAACCAAAGAGATGGTGGTAAGCGGTGCTACCTCCAGTATCTTGTACAACTTATTTCCCAAAGTAACAATAACAACACAAGGCATTTTTTCATACATAACATGTCGCTTCCACAAGTATGGTTGGCCTAATAATAGATCACAAACATCAATGGGAGCAACATCACACAATACCTCATCCGTGAAGGGCTTGATGTTGTATGGAAGGCGGCACTGCTAGCTCACGCAAAGATCTCGTCCTTGGTGAAGCCACCTGATGGTGTATGGTTATGGATGTGCTATGGTCGTTAAGCCCAACCACTTCACAACCTCTGTCAAAATGAGGTTCTTTTGGCTCCCACTGTCGACAATGAACTATAACAAGGAGCCCTTTACCCACATCTAAGAGTGTAAGAGGCACTCATCCTGCTTTGGATCTTCGGGTTCCTCCTTTTGGATCTTCATCGATAATCTACTTCCCTTTGCCATTCCCCTTTTCTGGTTTTGACTTAGAGGTAGAACAAGCATATGATTTTGAAGCCTTTAGCTCGGCCACCAGTGAATGCTTAGCCCGACACTCACTTGTGTTGAGAGTGGAGCTCTTATGGAACTCACACCACTTTCCTGTGTCCTTCTTCAGCTTCGCGGTGTTGTTCTTTGCTTGCAGCTTTTGTGGGCTTTCTTGGGCCACCCTACCTTGGCTTTTTCCCTTGTTTAGCAGTTTGTAGGCACCTTTCCCTTGCTTTGGGTTCGCAAATCCAAAGTCTCGCTTCTTTTGTTTAAACTTTTTCTTAATCTTGATGGCATATTGGTATGTCGTGCCGAGCGAGGAGATGTTCAGGAATTCCATTTCGTCCTGGATGTATCTATGCAGGCATCCATGGTACTTGAGAATCAGATGATTATCAGAATCATTGATACCAAACTTTGTGCGAAGGGTATGAAAAAAATTGGTAAACTTCGGCAGGTCTTGGTCCCTTCCCTATCGCAACATTGTCCACTTTATGTATTTATCCTCATAGCTCCCGATAGGGGAGTACTGTGCCTTGATGGAATTCCGGAATGAGTTCCAAGTGGGTGCGACTGAAAACAGTGAGTTCATACTTTCATCCTTTTGCTCACAGTAGGTTTCCCACCAATCCTTTACGTGGGGGGATGCTTTGAGAAGTGAAAAAAGTGATATTTTCCCAACTGGAAAAATCATGAACAGAAAAATATCCTTCTAGCAGAGTTAACCATTTATCTACAGTGTCAGCATCTATCTGGCCCTCAAATATTGGAATTTCAAAGTTAAATTGTACCTTAAGGGGTGTGGCACTTCTAGAGTAGCTGCTGGAAGTAGATGTGTCAGCCTTGGTTAACCGTTGAAGGATCTCGGCAAAGTTGTCCATCATTGTTCCTTTGTCATTTGAGGGCTTCTTCGAGCAAGATTTTGATAGGATATCCTGCTCCTTCATCTTTCTATTCATCTGCCATGGGAGGCCATCGGGATTTGCGAGGCTGGTCTTGCAAAGGTTCGACCAGTTAAATCCCTAGCTCCTTATATTCTAACCTCGTTGGGGACATGTAAAGAAAAATAGAGAAAGAGCATACTGTTATGATACCACTGATTCAGATTTAGACAGGAATGCAACAAATTATAGATATAACCATAAATACAGAGATGAAACAGAAATAATATTTCATTTCATTAATGTAAAATACTGAAATATGCTCACAAATAGTAATAGAAATAAACTAGTTGGGGTGATGGTAGCTTATCTCTGAGAAGAGATGTGGTGGCTACATGCCTCTAAACTGCCTTACGATGAGGCTCAAGGGCCTTTTTATTATTGAATAATAAGAGCAAACCCTAAACAACCAAAATCCTAACATGAGGAGATGTAACACCAAGAGTTTATGGGCCCCGTTGGGGTTACTTGGACAACCAACTTCCCGGGGTCGTGACTTGGTCATATTATCTCCGTTTGGCACGCATGATACCCCATCGAAAAGATATCTCCAAGAAATATGAAGAAAAAGAGGAATTTAAGAAGAAAATTGTTGGTGGTAGATTGCCAAAAAAACGTTGTTTAGGTCCTCAAAATGGATCTGGAAGTTTAGGACTCGAAAAACTGCTAAAAATAGTAAATTGTGCTACAATTAAGGAAATTGAAGAATTGAAAGAAACAATGGTTGGGGTCCAAGTGGAATTGGTGGGTGGCCACCAATATCCACCTAAATCACTCTCATCATATAGTTATGCATTAGACAACACTAACACAAACTCCACTTCCACGTACTGTTGAGTATATTTTGGAAGTCCACCATAGCTTGCTATGCTCAACTTAGGTAATTGAGTTAGTTTCCTTGTATAATGTGATACACCAAACACAACATTCAGGGATAATTCTTGCCCACAAGTAAATCATTGGTTCTCTAAGGTGGTACATTGTAGTTCATAGTTGCTTAGTAAACCTTTATTCCTAGATTAACCTCTTTGATTTATTTTTGTTGTTATTTTTTAAAATTATTAAACCAACGTGGAAGAACAACACCCTACACTCACATATAATGAAAAATAAGCCTCCTCTTGCACCTCCTAAACATCATCGGAAGCATAAAGAGACGCATACTACCGAATATATTACTTCAGGAGATACTAATTTTAGTCCTCCACCTAAAATAGATCCACCAAAATAATATTTTTCTCTGAGTATTGAACCCGAGATCACTTCCCTATTAACTGGTGAGTCTAACACAATCAAAACAAAAGCACCTGAAATCTCATTGCCTGAGGTTATTAAACCTCACTATACTAAATAAGAGACAATACAACTTGAGTTTATACAACCTAAGGCACCTTAGTTATCTACACCTATTACTTCAAGACCTTTTTCTTCTCATCCTCTATCTCAAACTCAACCACAACCTATATATCTTGGACCTTGCGGTAAACCACTTCCACCTGGTCTTGTGAGTATCGAAGAAATTCCTCAAGAATATCCTCAACCCTCCTCTCCTGTTCAAGTAGGGGCTCATTTTTATCAGGCCCATCCTTTTCCTTCTCTTCATACTTTATCACAAGCCCCTTTTTCTAGTTTTTTTCCTTTGAAATCATCCTTTAGTTTCCCTCGGAACCCCTCTTTTAGATAGTTAACCATGCCTGAATCTATTATGGTTTCTTAGGCAGTATCTACTACCATGACCGAGACAACCCATGTTGCAATTGATCCAAGTTTGTAACATCAACGTAGACACATTTGTATGGAGGCTCATCTATCCTGCCTAGCCACCAATCATTTTCTAGTACCTTTTTTGGCACAATAACTAGTCCATGAGCCTCTCCCATATAATCTACAACTAGAATTCTATCAAGAACTTCTTTGATGAGAACTACATAGTATACTCCTCCTCTTCCATCTACTCCTATGGTTTAGCAGCAAGATGGTCCTTATGTTAGTGGGTATGGACACCTACAAAAACCCATTTCACCTCCTATTGGAAACCCTCCTCTTGCAGGGAAGTTCCCTCCATATAACCCTCCTCTTTCGGCAAGGGGGAAACTTGTTGCAGGGATATTTCCATCTCCTCAAGTTAGTGCTTAGAATCATTTGAGTCCTCTGCATTTGGGAATGTTTGATAATGCTTGGAAAGCTACCATACTTTTACAACCTTATTCGGTTGTGGCTTCATCTCTAATATCTCAAACGGTTCCACCAACATCTCAGATTCATGTTCAACAACCTATATCTCAGTAGTTTCAAGCTCAAATGAATGTAAACTAACATTCACATGCTACATATTTGGCTCAACCTATTCCACTGGGATCTTGCGCTTCACAAGCCCTGTATACCCAACTTTTTCAAGTTAACTTACAATCATAATCACTTGGTCTGACCATTGCTCAAATTTAAGTAGGTCAAAATGGATATGGTATGGCATAGGAACAACCTATACCTTAAATACCTTATGGTCAACAAATCGAATCCTAGCCATTTCAATTACAAGATTATTCTAGAGTTCGGCAACAAGGTTATGTGTATTTGGGTTATCAAAATCCTCCGTATCCTAGAATATATATACTTGTTGGTTAGGTCATCCCATCTTACCCGGGGTATCCTCCACTAAAACTCAATAGAAAATTTCCATTCACAACAACTCTTGAATTTCCAGATTTCACCAGTGTCACCAATAATCCCATCGTTCATTCTCCTTGGTGGCTGATTATTCATATCAAGTTTCCAAGTTATATCCCTAAATTCAATTCAAATCCTGGAGAAGACCCATTTACACATGTGATGACTTATCATTTTTGGCATTCTTAGAACTCTCTCAATGATTAATTTGTTTGTTTGCATCATTTCCAATGCACACTCATCGATACGGAAACGAAGTGGTATATTTAACTACCAAGAGCTTCATTTGACAATTTAAGTGACTTGGCTACCAAATTCCTAACACATTTTGTTTAGTTAAAAAAAATTCCTGATAAATTATTAGTTGAATGGTTCATTAAGTCTTTGTTTCCATATATCATAAAAAACATCGCTAAAGGCGAAGTTGTGACCGAAGAGAAACTAATTTCGCGTCCTTAGTATTTGGATATTATTTAAACCCAATTTAGCATGCTTTATGATAAAATACCAAGTGCTAAATGACCTTCCAATATTGTTCCTCGACCTCCTAATAAAGAATCACATGTCATTGATGGTGTGACTAGTTCAACTAACCAACAATCGATGAGTAAACCATCTGGTTCAACTCTTGTTGTGGTTGCTCAAATCCCTCCTTCCACCACTACTACAACTTCTACTTCTGAGATCGATGTCGTTCAATCTTCCAAAGATAAATCTTAGCAACGAAGACAATAATAAAGGAAAAGGTAAAAATAAGAAAGATAATCCTCTAGAGGATTAACAAAACAATTAGTCTTTCGAAGAAATGTGGAAATTGTTGTTGCTCATTGTAAAATTTGATTTTAGTTGTCAAAAGGGTGCAAAAGAGCATAGAGGTTTGCAGACATTTTCCAAGACATAAAATCACTCAAAACTAAATATGACCCCTCCATTAGATATCTCTCAGAATACGTTTTCCAACGGTGTATGGAAATCCCCAAATGGACTTTGGAATCAAAAGTTAAAACAGATTGAAGTTTCCCTTTGAAACCTCATGGGTACAATCTTGAATCCTGCACATCAGAGGTCCCCATATCAATGATTTCACATCATAAGAAATATTTTCGGTCGACGATCAAAGGTTCAAGGTCAAATAAACAATTGAGTATTCAACAACCAAGCACATCAGCGATTGGAGGTCCCACAATATCGACAGTCGGCGAGTCGAGGCCATATCAGTGATCGACGATCCATATTTTCAAAGTGTCAACCTTAACAAAGTTGGGATTATCGAATGCCAATTTTGCTGGGATATTTATGTTGGTGTGTTGCGGCTGCCATATTTTTATATTTTCCCCTTTCCACTTCTTCTTCCCCTCCTTAGAAGTTTCCTATTTCTCCTTCTCCTTCGATCCACTTGATTTCCATTTCTTGAGACCTATGTTCTCTAAGTATTGTGCTTGTACACAAGCCTCATCCACCAATCTAGGCTTGAAAAACATCACTTGCTTTCACAGATAGCTATTTAGACCCCCCAAATAATTGAGGAATAAATATGGATTCTTTGGTGAGATACCCAAAATTATGGCCATATTTCTAAATTCTATGGTGTACTCCTGTACACTCTACCCTTGCTTCTGCCTAACGTATTTACATTGGATCCACTTGTACTTTACATACCCGATAGGGTAAAATTGTGAGTTTGTAAGGGTCTTAAAGTCCTCCCACTTGGTCACTAGAGGATCTCCCTTCGTCTCAAGGTCTTCATGTGGCTTTCCCACTAGGTGAGGGCATGGCCCTCTAATTTCAACAATGCAAATGAAATATTCTATTCCTCCTCTATATGATTAAAAATTAAATAGACTTCTAATTACTGAAACGCGTGATTTAGATTTAGAGCATTGTTATCAGCTTGGTATGACTTGATATCAACCTTCGCTTCGTTTGAATGGAGACTATGAATGGTTCATGACACTCGAACTAGGTTGATCTCTTTCGACTCCTTTCTTTGAATCATTCTATGTTGCTTCCCCATATCCTAATATCCTCTCTGATTTGTCCTCTACATTAAAACCCCCATTTTCGCTGAATAGCCCAAGATTATTTCTTAGGGTTAACATGAGGAGATTCATATTACGGCTTATATTTGTAACTTGTGCTTCGAGTTGTGAAAACATTTCCTTTGTAGGATAACAAGGGTTGTTCATAGATTTGTCGGCCATGATTAGGGTTTTTTGAATTTTGACTTAATCGACATTTATCCTCATAGCTCCCGATAGGGTAGTACTTCTCCTTAGAAGATAATTTTGTTCATAGTCATAAATTCTACATTAAAAAATGGCGACCATATTGGGGAACATTTTCTTCCCTTAGTGGTTTCCTTGACCTTAGCCCTTGTATCACCTATTGAATAGAACTTACATTAACTCACTTAGCTTGGATTGACCCTAGGAAGGCCTTTCATTGAGATTGACTTGGTATTTTGTGTCGGAAATTGGCCCAATCCTCATCAATGCTCCATCGTGTTTGGAGATAGAGTGTTGCAACATTCTCTGCCTTTATCTGTAGTTGCGTTTTAGAGCACTGGTCGCTTTTCAGCACCTGCAATGACCTTGGTTTGATGAAAAGAAATTACCATTTTTTGCTTCTCTCTCTAGTTTTTCTTTGTTGTAGCTAGTTCTCTTTATGTTCGTGAGTGTTGCTCGGCCTCTGAAAAACCTTCATCTTCTTTGTTTTTAGTTTTTATTACTTTTTATAAGAATTTGGCTATATTTTTCTTTGTTCTTGCCAATTAGGTCATTAGGAAACTGATTTCTTTATCATTGGTTGCTTAAAATAATTGGTGTTTCAATCATCATTCTGAATACTTTTCTATATGAGTGATTTAACATAGAGTCTTAGTTTTCATCTAAAAATTAAGTAGATCAGAAAAATCCCATGCATTATGCATTGCATTTATGGTTTTGTGTGTGAAACTGGAATTTGGAAGAGCTACATTAGGGGAATTGATTTAACAATTTGGTTTGTTTCATTTTGTATGTTGCATCACTCTTTGTTCTCTTCCCTCCCATAAATAGATTTTCATTTAAAATAAGAATTCCTTTTGTCATGCTACATTGCATCTTTAGGATATTCAGGTGAAATTCGTAGTGATCCGTGACAATTGAAACATAATTCAAGATATACTTTAAAATTTATTGAATCAATATTATGGAGCATTTGAAACATTAACGCAAACATCTAGAGGTCTAGGCTCCAGATGTGCTCTGACAACTATAAACATAGGAGCTATCAGTTTTTTCTAACATTGCATTTTGGGGGTGATATCCCATTCCACATACATAAGTGTATCGAACTATTCTCCACGTAGTTATGGGTATAATGGATGTTGCTCCATGCATGAAAAGTATATGGGCATGCTCTATGACATGGATTTAAACAGGAGCGCAACAAATACAGATATAACCATAAATACAGAGATGCAACATAAATAATACTTCATTTCATTAATGTAAAATACTGAAATATGCTTACAAACAATAATGGAAATAAACTAGCTAGGGCAATGGTAGCTTCTCTATGAGAAGAGATGTGGCGGCTACATGCCTTTGAACTACCTTACAATGAGGCTCAAGGGACTTTTTATTATTGAACAATAAGAGAAAACCCTAAACAACCAAAACCCTAACCCGAGGAGATGTAACACCAAGAGTTTATGGACCCCATTGGGGTTAGTTAGACAGCCAACTTCCCGGGGTTGTGACTTGGTCATATTATCTCCGTTTGACGCGCATGATACCTTGTTGGAAAGTTCTCTTCGAGGACTATGATGGAGAGGATGAGTTTAGGTAACAAACCATTGGTGGTAGATTACCAAAAAAACATTGTTTAGGGCCTTCAAATAGATCCAGA
The DNA here is from genome assembly GCA_000404065.3 of Pinus taeda. Lineage (NCBI taxonomy): Eukaryota > Viridiplantae > Streptophyta > Pinopsida > Pinales > Pinaceae > Pinus > Pinus taeda. The sequence continues at coordinate 82,159 of APFE031613627.1, forward strand.
AGTTTAGGACCCGAAAAAATGTCTAAAAATAGTAAATTGTGCTACAATTAAGGAAACTAAACAACTGAAATAAAAAATGGTGGGGGTCTAAGTGGAATTGGTGGGTGGCGACCAATATCCACCTAGATCATTCCTCCCCCCTTAGAAAGCAATGGTCCCCATTGCGTTGAGTTCCTCCCTGATATGAGGAAACTTCTGCTGAACCTAGTCCTTGGTGAGCCACTTGCCTTGGTGAAGGAGTTGGCCTGCTTTGACAACTTGATACAGTTATATCTTGTGCTGGAAAGTGTGCTTGATCTATGTGTCCATGATCTGATCAGTTGCAGCTTGTTCTATGTAATTTGGATTTAACTCTGTAGGTGTGAGTTGTTCTGCAATGTTGAATGTGTCTAGTAATGTTGGAAAGTATGGCCAAAGGCGGTCCACATTGAACACTGGGTGCAGGCCAAGGAATGGGGGAATGTTGAGCTCAAATGCATTGTCTCCCATAGCCTTCGTAATGGTGTAAGGACCATATGAGAGTGGTCTAAGTTTCCTATAGGATCCGTAAAGGCATTCCTTTTGAAAATGAAACTAGACTTTGTCACCCATCTGAAACTTGTGTGGCACTCGATGTTGATCGTGTCGCTGCTTGTAATTGACATTTGATTTCTCCAGAAAGTCATGGACCTACTGGTAGATATGTTGGATGTGCTGAATGAAGCTGTTTTCCTTATCTGTTTCAGACTGGACATGAATCGAATCAACCTGAGTAGTTGCAAATGGCATGGCCACATCAATGGGACATAGTGGCTGGAATCCCAAGCCCCCCTGAAAAGGGATGTGGCCAATCAAGCTGCGGAGAGCCAAGTTATAACTGTGTTGAAGATAAGGGAGGCTCTCATCCCATCTGCGTGGATGATTTGAGTTGTACATGCATAGAATGTGTACGATCATCCTATTAACAACCTCTGTTTGGCCATCAGTTTGTGGATGGAAAGCTATGGACTTAGTGAGTTTGGTGTCTAGCATCGACCAGAGACTAGACCAAAATGTACTAAGGAACTTGCTGTCATGATCTAAGATGATAGACTGTGGGGTCCAAAAGTGTACCCACACTCGTTCAAAGAAGAGTTTAGCAGTGGATTTTGCTGTGATATTCTTCTTGCAAGCTGCCATAATGGCCATCTTCAAGAACCTCTCGATGACGAGAAAAACACAGATGTTTCCATGCTTAGTAGAAGAAGGGCCTGACATGTAATCCATGGAGATGGATTCCCAAGGTCGACTAGGGGTAGGCAACAAAGTATAGAGGCCTTGCTTCTTGATGGTCACTTTGACAATGGCGCAGGTAGTGCAGGATCTAATGTACTTCCCGACATCCTGTCAAAGATTCGACCAATAGAAATACTTATGCAACATTGCCACCATTTTTTAGACCTTGAAATGCCTAGAAGCCCGACTGTAGTGTGCTTCCCAAATCATCTTGGCAAGATCGCTTAAAGGAACACAAATTTGACCTAGGTGGCATAACAGGGCATCCTAGAGGTGAAAATCTGGAACATGCTGACCCTCCAAGAGTGTCTGGTATGTGTGACCTAATTTTGGGTCGCTTTTGTAGAGAAGTGGCCAATCAAAAGTTTCATTCCCACAAGACTTGAGCACGGTGGTTAACACCATGACCAGTGGTCGACTGTGGCAATTTGCAACATTATTGATGCTGCCCTTCTCATAATTGATATTCAAATGGAACTGTTGCAAGTATGTGGACCACTTCTGATGGCGATCATTCTACAACTTCCGTTCCATTTGTATGAACTACAAGAGCCAATGGTTTGTGTGGATGATCATTTCCTTCCCCAAAATGTAATACTTCCATTGTGGGTAGGTCTGCACAATGGAATACATCTCTTTGTCATAAGTGGGTTACTTCTGAACTGTGTCTAAAAGTGTCTCACTGTGATATGCCATTGGATGCCTGTGTTGAGTAAGGACTGCCCCAATAGCATAGTCAGAGGCATCTGTCTCAATCTCAAATGGTTGTTGCAAGTCTATTAATGCAAGCATTCGTGTCGAGCAGAGGCGATGTTTCAACTCCGTGAATGTCTTCTATTGAGATTCAGACCAAAATAATTTTGCTTTCGCTCCTCCATTGGTGACTTGACTTAAGTGCCAAGTGATATCAGAAGATCACAACACGAACCTGAGGTAGAAGTTGGAAAGGACGAGAAAGTTGCGGAGCTCTGTCAGAGTGGTTGGAGATGGCCAATATCGAATGATTTGGATCTTGGTTGGATCCACATGCACCCCCCATTCATCAATAACGTATCCTAGATACTGAACCTGGGTCATGCCAAAAGTGAATTTCTCCAAATTGGCACATAACTTGTGTTGCCGTAGTGTTTGGAGAACCTGTTGGATGTGGTGGAGGTGCTCTTCCCAGCTCTGGCTAAAGATCAGGATGTCATCTAAGTATACCACTACAAATGAGTTGGTGAATGGCTGCAATATGTCATCCATTAGCCTCATGAAGGTTGCAGAAGCATTCATCAACCCGAAAGGCATAACCAACCGTTAGAAAAGGCCATCCTTGGCTTTGAAGGCAGTCTTTCACACATTAGAAGGTTCGATTGGTACCTAGTGATATCCTGACTTCAAGTTGATCTTGATGAAATATTTTTCCCCCTTCAGTTGGTCTAGAAGGTCATCAATCCATGGGATTGAGTACCTCTTCTAGATAGTGATCTTGTCCAGTGCCCGATAGTCAATACAGAGTCTCCAAGTCTCATCCTTATTTTGTACCAACACGATCGGGCTCCCTCAGGGTGATGAACTCGGTTGGATGTGACCTTTCTGCAGTAGCTCCTACACCTGCCTCTTGATTTCATCATTCTCCAAAACGATGTGCCGATAGATTGGCCCATTGGGAAACAACGCACCTGGGGTTAGATTGATGGAGTGCTTGACCTGACAGCGCAGAGGAACCCCTGCGCGGGAGGTAAATATGTCCTCGTACTCCTCCACAACCTTGTCCATCTGTAGTTGTCATGCGGAGGGGCCCTTTCTGGAGGTTGTGGCTAGTGTCTTCTTCTTTCCTTAAGGATGTATCACCAGGAAAACAAATTTCTCGGGTTTTGGAAATGAGCTTACTGCATTGTTTTGCAGTAACCAAAGAGATGGTGATAGGCGGTGCTACTTTTGGTATCCTATACAACTTATTTCCTAAAGTAACAATAATAGCATGAGGCCTTGATTCATAAACAACATGTCACTTCCACAAGTATGGTTGGCCTAACAATACATCACAAACATCAATGGGAGCAATGTCACACAATACCTCATCCATGAAGGGATTGATGTTGTATGGAAGGCGAAACTACTGGCTCATGCGAAGATCCCGTCCTTGGTGAAGCCACCTGATGGTGTATGTTGTGGATATGCCATGGTCAGTAAGCCCAGCCACTTCATGACCTCTGTCGAAATGAGGTTCTTTTGGCTCCTATTGTCGACAATGAACTGTAGCGAGGAGCCATTTACCCACTTCTAGGAGTGGAAGAAGTGCTCCTCCTCCTTTGGATTTTCAGGTTCCTCCTTCTATATCTTCATGGTGGCAATGGTGGCATTGGGCTCCACATCGATAATCTACTTCCCTTTTCCATTCCCCTTGCCGAGTTTTGACTGAGTGTCAGAACATTCATCTGATTCTGAAGCCTTTAGCTCGGTCACCAATGACTACTTGGCCCGACACTCACTTGTGTTGTGAGTGGAGCTCTTATGGAACTCACACCACTTTCCTGTGTCCTTCTTCAGCTTCGCGGTGTTGTTCTTTGCTTGCGGCTTTGGCGGGTTATCCTAGGCCACCCCACCTTGGCTTTGTCCTTTGTTTTGCAGTTTGGTGGCGCGTTTCCCTTACTTCGAGTTTGCAGATACAAAATCTCGCTTCTTTTGTTTAAAATTTTGCTCGATCTTGACAGCATATCAGCATGTAGTGCTGAGTGAGGAGACGTTCAGGAATTCCATTTCATCCTGGATGTACCTGTGTAGGGAGCAGTGGTACTTGAAACCAGATGATTCTCAGAATCCTTGATACCCAACTTTGTGTGAAGGGTATGAAAAACATTGGTAAACTATGACACATCTTGGTCCCTTCCCTGTCACAGCATTGTGCACTTTATCTATTTATCCTCATAGCTCTCGATACGGTAGTACTACTCCTTGATGGCATTTTGGAATGAGTTCCAAGTGGGTGTGGCTAAAAACAATGAATTTGTACTTTCATGCTTCTGCTCGTAGTAGTTTTCCCACCAGTCCTTGACGTGGGGGGCTACTTTGAGAAGTGGAAAAGTGATATATTCCCAAATGGAAAAATCATGAATGGAAAAATATACTTCTAGCATATTTAACCATTTATCTACCAAGTCTACATCTATATGGCCCTCAAATATGGGAAAGTCAAAGTCAACTTGTACCTTAAAGGGTGTGGCACTTACACAGTAGCTGCTGGAGGTATATGTGTCGCCCCTGAAGGATCTGGGCAAAGTTATCCATCATCGCGTTCCTTTGTCATTCGAGGGCTTCTTTGAGCAAGATTTTGATAGGATCTCCTACCCCCTCATCTTTATTTTCATCCGCCATGGGATGCCGTCGAGATTTGTGAGGATGGTATTGTAAAGGTTTGACAAATTCAAGCCCTAACTCCTTATATCCCGACCTCGTTGGGGACTTGCAAAGAAACATAGAGAAAGAGAAAACCTCTCTGATACCAATGATCTGGATTTAAACAGGAATGCAACAAATTACAAATATAACCATAAATACGGAGATGTACCATAAATAATACTTCATTTCATTAATATAAAATACTAAAATATGGTTACAAATAGTAATAGAAATAAACTAGCTAGGGCAATGGTAGCTTATCTCTGAGAAGAGTTATGGTGGCTACATGACTCTGAACTGCCTTACAATGAGGGTCAAGGGCCTTTTTATTATTGATCAACAAGATCAAACCCAAAACAACCAAAACCCTAACCCAAGGAGATGTAACCCCAAGAGTTTATGGGCCCCGTTGGGGTTAGTTGGACAGCCAACTTCCTGGGTTCGTGAATTGGTCATATTATCTCCATTTGACACACTTGATACTCCATCGGAAATATATCTCTGAGGACTACGACGCAAAAGGTGATTTTTGGAAAAAGCCCGTTGGCGGTAGATTGCCAAAAAAATGTCGTTTAGGGCCTCAAAATGGATCTGGAAGTTTAGGACCCAAAAAACTGCTAAAAATACTAAATTTTGCTAAAATTAAGGAAACTAAACAACTAAAAGAAACAATGATGGGGGTCCAAGTGGAATTGATAGGTGGCCACCAATATCCACCTAGATCACTCTCATCGTATAGTTACGCATTAGACAACACTAACACAAACTCCACTTCTGCATACCATTGAGTATATTTTGGAAGTCAACCATAGGTTGCTATCCTCAACTTAGGTAATTGAGTCAGCTGCCTTGTATAATATGATACATGAAACACAACATTTGGGGATAATTCTTGCTCACACGTAAATCATTGGTTCTCGAGGGTGGTATATTGTAGTTCACAGTTGCTTAGTAAACCTTTATGCCTAGATTACCCTCTTTGATTTATTTTTTTTGTTATTTTTTAAAATTTATTAAACCAATGTGGAAGAACAACACCCTACACTCTATCATGCACGTAGAATGAAATATAAGCCTCCTCTTCCACCTACTGTACATCATCAGAAGCATAAAGAGATTCATACTACGGAATATATTACATCAAGAGATACTATTTTTAGTCCTCCACCTAAAATAGATCCACCAAAATAATATTTTCCTCTAGGTATTGAACCTGAGATCACTTCCCCATTAACTGGTGAGTTTGACACAATAAAAAAAAAAGCACCTGAAATCGCATTGCCTGAGATTATTAAACCTCACTATACTAAATAAGAGACAATACAACTTGATTTCATACAGCCTAAAGCACCTTAGTTATCTACACATATTACTTCAGGACCCTCTTCTTCTCGTCCTCTATCTCAGACTCAACCACAACCTATATATCTTGGACCTTATGGTAAACCACTTCCACCTAGTCTTTTGAGTATCGAAGAAATTCCTTATGAAGATCCTCAACCCTCCTCTCCTGTTCAAGCAGGGGCTCATTTTTATCAAGCCCATCCTTTTCCTTCTATTCATACTCTATCACAAGCTCCTTTTTCTGGTTTTTTTTCCTTCCAAATCACCCTTTAGTTTCCCTCAGAAACCCTCTTTTAGATAGTTAACCATCCTTGATTTTGTTAGTGTTCAGGTTGTATCTACTACCATGACCGAGACAAACCATGTTGCAACTTCATCCAGGTTTGTAACATCACCGTAGACACATGTGTATGGAGACTCATCCATCCCACCTAGCTACCAATCATTGTTTGGTACCTTTTTTGGCATAACAACTAGTCCATGAACCTCTCCTATATAATATACATCTAGAATTCCATCAAGAGCTTCTTTGATGAGCACTACATAGTATACTCCTCCTCCTCCACCTACGCCTATGGTTTAGCAGCAAGATGGTCCTTGTGTTAGTGTGTATGGACACCTACAACAACCCATTCCACCTCCTATTGGGAAGCCTCCTCTTGTGGGGAAGTTTCCTCCATATAACCCTCCTCTTTTGGTGGGGGGAAACTTGTTGCAGGGATATTTCCATCTCCTCAAGTTAGTGCTTAGAATCATTTGAGTCCTCTGTATTTGGGAATGTTTGATAATGCTTGGAAACCTACCACACTTGTACAACCTTATTCAATTGTCTCTCCATCTCTAATCTCTCAGACGGTTCCACCTACATCTCAGGTTCCTGTTCAACAACCTATATCTCAGCCTGTTCAAGCTCAAGTGAATGTAAACTAACATTTACAGGCTGCATATTTAGCTCAACCTATTCCATTAGGATTTTTCACTTCACAAGCCATGTATACCCAGCCTTTTCAAGGTAACTTACAATCATAATCACTTGGTCTGACCATTTCGCAAAATCAAGTAGGTCGGAATGTATATGGTATGGCTAAGAACAACCTATACATTAAATACCTTATGGTCAACAAATTGAACCCTAGCCATTTCAATTACAAGATTATCCTAGAGTTAGGAAGAAAGGTTATGTGTATTTGGGTTGTCAAAACCTCTGTATCCTGGAATATATATACATGTTGGTCAAGTCATCCCATCTTACCCAGGGTATCCTCCACCAGAACTCAATAGGAAATTCTCATTCGTAGCAACTCTCGAATTTCTGGATTTGACCAGGGTCACCAATAATCCCATTGTTCATTCTCCTTGGTGGTTGATTATTCCTATGAAATTTCCCAATTATATTCATAAATTCAATGAAAATCAAAGAGAAGACCCATTTACACATGTGATGACTTATCATTTGTGCCATTCTTCAAACTCTCTCAATGATTAATCTATTTGTTTGCATATTTTCCAATGCAAACTCACTAATATGGAAACAAAGTGGTATATTAAACTACCAGGAGCTTTGTTCGACAATTTAAGTGACTTGGCTACCACATTCCTAACACATTTTATTTAGTTAAAAAAAAAAATACTGATCAATTGTTAGTTGAATGGTTCATTAAGTCTTTGTTTCCATATATCACAAAAGATTTGGCTAAAGGTAGAGTTGTGGCCGAAGAGAAACTAATTTCTCGTCCTTAGTATTTGGATATTTTTCATCACCAATTTGGAATGCTTTATGATAAAATACCAAGTGCTCAGTGAACTTCCAATATTGTTCCTCAACTTCCTAATAAAGAATCACATATCATTGATGGTGTGATTGGTTCAACTAACCAACAATCAATGAGTAAACCATCTAGTTCGACTCTTGTTGTGGTTGCTCAAAGCCATCCTTCCACCACTCCTAACACTTCTACTTCTAATATCGATGTTGTTCAATCTTCCAAAGCTAAATCTCATCAACCAAGACGTAAGAATAAAGGAAAAGGTAAAAATAAGCAAGATAATCCTCCAAAGGATTAACAAAACAATTTGATTTTAAATCTCAAAAGGGTGAAATAGAGCAAAGAGGTTTGCAACCATTTTCCAAGACATAAAATATCTCAAAACTAAATATGACGCCCTCCATTATATAAATCTTCTAATAATTTTTCCAACGGTGTATGGAAATCCACAAATGGACTTTGGAATCAAAAGTTAAGGCATATTGAAGTTTCCCTTGGAGAACCAGAAAACAAGGAGAAAATGATGATGGGTAAAATCTTGAATCCACACATCAGAGGTCCCCCATATCAACAATTGTACATCATAAGAAATATCATTGATCGGTGATCAAAGGTTCAAGGTAAAATAAACAAATGAGGATTCAACAGCCAAGCACATCAGCGATCGAAGGTCCTTTAATATTGGCAGTGGGCGGGTCAAGGCCATATTGATGATCAACGATCCACATCTTCAAAGTGTCAAACTTAACAAAGTTGGGATCATTGAACACCAATTTTGTTGGATTCTTTCCATTTGTTTGCTGTGGCTGTCGTCTTTTTATATTTTCCCCTTTCCACTTCTTCTTACCCTCCTTAGAATTGTCATATTTCTCCTTCTCCTTTGATCCACTTGATTTCCATTTCTTGGGACCTATGTTCTCTAGGTATTGTGCTTGTACACAAGCCTCATCCACCAATCTAGGCTTGAAAAACATCACTTGCTTTCGCAGATAGCTATGTGGAACCCCAAAATAATTAAGGAATAAATATGGATTCTTTGGTGATATACCCAACATTATGGCCATATTTCTAAATTCTGGGGTGTACTTCTATACACTTTGTCCTTGCTTCTGCCTAAAGTATTTACATTGGATCCACTAGTACTTTACATACCCGATAGGGTAAAATTGTGAGTTTTTAAGGGTATTAAAGTCTTCCCACTTGGTCACTAGAGGATCTCCCTTCAATCTCAAGGTCTTCATGTGACTTTCCCACTAGGTGAGGGCATGGCCCTTTAATTTCAACAGTGAAAATGAAATATTTTGTTCCTTGTCTATATGATGAACAATGAATTAAACCTCTAATTATTGAAATGATTGATTTAGATTTATAGCATTGTTATCACCTTAGTATGACTTGATATCGACCTTCTCTTCGTTTGAATAGGGACTATGAATGGTTCATGACACTCGATCTAGTTTGATCTCTTTTGACTCATTTCTTTGACTCATACTATGTTGCTTCCCCATATCGTAATATCCTTTCTGATTTTTCCTCTACATTAGAACCCCCATTTTCTTCAAATAGCCCAAGATTATTTCTTAGGGTTAACATGAGGAGATTCACATTATGGCTTGTATCTGTAACTTGTGCTTCCAGTCCTGAAAACATTTCCTTTGTTGGATAACAAGGGTTGTTCGTAGATTCATTGATAATGACTAGGGATTTTTGAATTTTGACTTAGTCGATATAGATCCCCTACAAATCTCCAATATATACCTAAAGAATATTGCTTTGATACCAATTTGATCCATAAACTACTAGAGATATTCCATTAGACAATTCATCACAATAGATTTGATAAAATCGTATTATAAAGATCCCCTACAGATCTCCAATATATACCTAAAGATTATTGCTTTGATACCAATTTGATCCATAAACTACTAGAGATATTCCACTAGACAATATATAAATTATTATTAATTGTGTATGCATGAAAACAAGAACTTATCAAAAAAATAAAGAAAAATGAAATCAAAAACACATTTGACACAAAATATATCCTCAGAAATCCTTTCGGGAGAAAACCTAGTTGGAAGGTGAGGTATCTTTAGGGTTTAGGGTTTTAGTGTTTTAGGGTTTAGAGTTTAGGGTTTCAGGGTTTAGGGTTTAGAGTTTTAGGGTTTATGGTTTAAGGTTTTAGGTTTTAGAGTTTTAGGGTTTAGGGTTTTTGGTTTAGGGTTTTAGCTTTTAGGGTTTATGGTTTTAGGTTTTAGGGTTTAGGGTTTTAGGGTTTTAGGGTTTAGGGTTTTAGGGTTTAGGGTTTTAGGGTCTTACGGTTTAGGGTTTGGGGTTTAGGGTTTAGGGTTTTAGGATTTTAGGGTTTAGGGGTTTAAGGTTTAGCGTTTTAGGGTTTAGGGATTAGGGTTTTATGGTTTAGCGTTTAGGGTTTTAGGGTTTAGGGTTTAGGGTTTTAGGGTTTATGGTTTACGATTTTAGGGTTTAGGGGTTTAGGGTTTATGGTTTTGGGGTTTTAAGGTTTTAGGTGTTTAGGGTTTAGGGTTTAGGTTTTAGGGATTAGGGTTTATTTTTTTAGGGTTATGGGTTTAGGGTTTATGGTTTAGAGTTTTAGGGTTTAAGGGTTTAATGGTTTAGGGTTTTAAGGTTTAGAGTTTTAGTGTTTTAGGTTTAGGGTTTAGGGTTTATGGTTTTAGGGTTTTAGGTTTAGGGGTTTAGGCTTAGGGTTTAGGGTTTAGGGTTTGGGGTTTGGTGTTTGGGGTTTGGGGTTTGTGGTTTAGGGGTTTTGGGTTTTGGGGTTTGGGGTTTGGTGTTTTGGGTTTGGGGTTTAGGTCTTGGGGCTTAGGGCTTATTGTTGTTATAAAATAGAGTATTGAAATTCAAATTATTCTAATGATCCTTCAATAGTGTGTCTACAAAATATATACAAATTTTGATTCTAAAGAGCATGAAAGTAATCTTGTAATTGCTGACTACATAGTAGATACAAGTTCTAATTCTAAAAGCATAAAAATACTGATTGTAATTAAGCGAAAAAAATTTGAATAACTAAACCATTTGAATAACTAAACAGTTTGAGACTTCTATGCCTATAGGTCTTTTAATGAATCCTTATTTAAATTTGAAACTTATCAGAAAAAGCGTTATCTCGTCGATTTGCTATTTGGAAAGAAAATCGGAGAAACGTGATGCATTCGGACTTCTACTGCTACGTGTTTGACTAGTGCCTTTGACGGCGCCACTGTGTGGTTCCTTTAGTGAATTGGCTCAAGAAAATAGGAGGAGATCCATGAGGGGATCGATCCTCAACCACCCATGTGCTTCTTTGCTTCGTTTGCACACCATAACCCCACAAACTATGGAGGTAGTTGCAGATTTGTAAAATAGCTACAAAATCATGTTAATTTTGTAGCTAATGAAATCTTTAATATAAAAAAAAGACATATTAACGAATATGAAAAATAAGACATATAAGAGTTTTTACCTTATCAAAATCTATAATTTACTGCTTTTATTGCATTGATAGTGATGATGAAAAAGAGGAAAATGGAGGAAAAAGGGTGTCAAAACAAAACAGTTATGGAACTCTACACTCACTAAAGATGTTGATTATGTTGTTGATCATTTATATTCTAGGTAATGGTTTGTGATGTTGTAGGTACTATTTGTTTGCACAAATGGTTAATATGCTACCTATGGTGTTGTTGTTTAAGAGATTGCTATTACTACTTCAGAATTGTGTCTTTTCCCAAATATGGAGAAAGTGTGTTGAACTTGATGACATGAGGTCTAAGGGATGAATTGTTGACAGAGCTCTATTGCACAATATTCTACTCCTACTACAATCAATGATGTCTTGATCATGATGATTTGTGTCTAGCAGTGTTGATGGGATGATTTGGTTGTGGATTCAGATATTGGTTAGTGATGATGCTATAAACTGTTGATTTATGATTAGTTTCTATGTGACTTAGTCTGAAAGTAATTCAGCGAGGGATGCTGCAGGGATTTACTTTTAAAATTCAATGAATTAAGAACCGTACGCAGGTTCCATACACAGTAAGCGTGTATATACATGGGTATAATTTAGAACAATCATTATATATTCTAAACTTAATGTTAATCAAGTTTTACAATAAATACAAATTGTTTCTGTCATGACTATCTAGTATCCAATAGTGTGATTAATCAATGAATAATTGAATGGTTGACCCGTGACAATGTTATTTGGTATTTCATTAAATTGATTTTATTGTATTGCTTAAGATTTATTTTAGTGATTGGTTTACTTCAGTATTTTGTGGCTTCATGTTTTAGTGATTCAATTTGTATATAGTGCTCAGTAATTGAGATTTTGAGATTTAGTTTTTTATTTTGACATATTGGTTTGGGCTTATTGTTGGCATGGGTCTAGTGTGAAAATTTGATGAGAGGTGGTCTACATGTTTTTATGACGGATTGACAGGTGGATCCAATGTGAAATATTTTGAAATGTGGTGCACAAGATACTAAGGTTTGCAACCTTCAGTGAGGGAGTAGGATCTCCCTTCTAGTAGGAGTCAGTAAACAATATTAGGGGGTTGGAACTCCCTTCCAGTGTGTGTTAAATAATGAGTGGAGGTCATAGCTTCCTACATTGGGTGCTGGCATGTTGGTAAGAGTTTGCACCAATACAAGATGTAATGAATATTTTCTTTATAATAAAACAAGAATATAGAGATGACGTTAACAATGATTTTATCCTACATTGGGTTTCCACCTAAAATCCTTATGTCCTCATCTATTGATGTGATTCTTATGTGTTGATTATTTATATGCTCTTTACTTCTCATGGTTATTAAATAAGGAATAACTAAAGAAACGATGACGCACTGGTTAAGTTAAATCATTGATGGAAATTATGAAAAATTAGTTATCTAGATATACGTGGTTTGCATTCAATACATTTGCGTACACATGCAGGTTGCATCAAGAACAATTGCAAACATAATTCTGAATATGAAAATAAAAGTTAAAGTGAATTTCAAATATTGATTAACTTGTTGCAAGGATATTTCCACTGGGATCTTGCGCTTCACAAGCGTTGTATACCCAGCCTTTTCAAGATAACTTACAATTGTAGTCACTTGGTCTGACCATTGCTCAAATTCAATTAGGTCAAAATGGATATGGTATGGCATAGGAACAACTTATACCTTAAATACCTTATGGTCAACAAATTGAATCCTAACCATTTCAATTACAAGATTATCCTAGAGTTGGGAAACAAGGTTATGTGTATTTGGGTTATCAAAATCCTCTATATCCTAGTATATATATTCTTGTTGGTCAAGTCATCCCATCTTACCCAGGGTATCCTCCACCAGAACTCAATAGGAAATTTCCATTCGCAGCAACTCTTGAATTTCCGGATTTGACCAAGGTAACCAATAATACAATTGTTCATTCTCCTTGGTGGCCTATTATTCCTATGAAATTTCGTAGTTATATCCCTAAATTCAATGCAAGTCCTAGAGAGGACCCATTTACACACATGATGACTTATCATTTGTGGTATTCTTCGAACTCTCTCAATGATTAATCTGTTTGTTTGCATCTTTTCCAATGCACACTCACCGATACGGAAACAAAGTGGTATATTGAACTACAAGGAGCTTTCGTTCGACAATTTAAGTGACTTGGCTACCACATTCCTAAAAATTTTTGTTTAGTTAAAAAAAATCATAATCAATTGTTAGCTGAATGGTTCATTAAGTCTCTGTTTCCATATATCATAAAAGACATCGCTAAAGGCGGAGTTGTGATCGAAGAGAAACTAATTTCTCTTCCTTAGTATTTGGATATTATTTATACCCAATTTGGCATGCTTTATGATAAAATACCAAGTGCTCAATAACCTTCCAATACTGTTCCTCGACCTCATAATAAAGAATCACATGTCATTTATGGTGTGATTAGTTCAACTAACCAACAATTGGCGAGTAAACCATCTGGTTTGACTCTTGTTATGGTTGCTCAAATCCCTCCTTCCACCACTCGTACAACTTCTACTTCTGAGATCGATGTCATTCAATATTCCAAAACTAAATCTCAGCAACGAAGACGTAAGAATAAATGAAAAGGTAAAAATAAGAAATATAATCTTCCAAAGGATTAACAAAACAATTAGTCTTCTGAAGAAAAGTGGAAATTGTTGTTGCTCACTGTAAAATTTGGTTTTAGCTATTAAAAGGGTGCAAAAGAGCAAATAGGTTTGTAGCCACTTTCCAAGACATAAATCACTCAATACTAAATATGACCCCCTCCATTAGATAGCTCTTGGAATAAGTTTTCCAACGGTGTATGGAAATCCCCAAACAGACTTCAGAATCAAAAGTTAGAATAGATTGAATTTTCCCTTTGAAAACGAGAAAACAAGGAAGAAATGATGATGGGTAAAATCTTAGATCCCACACATCAGAGGTCCCCCATATCAGTGATTGCGCATCGTAAATGATATGTAATTTATCCAGGACAAAGAATTAAAGGTATTACAGACTCATGTGCATGGATGTGCCTATGTTACTTTATGCAATGGATCGATAAAATTGCTAATTACATAGACAGTGAGGTAGTTAGAGAAAACATAACAGGAAAACATGTAAACGCAACAAGTTTAATAAGGAGTTCACCCAATGCTCCTAGGCTACGTCTCTTGGTCCAACCTTCAGTGGTGGCCTCTCTATTATATTTTCAAAGCAGAGTTTTACAACAGTGATCTCAATTCGAGTCTCACTAAACAGATATAAATCAATAGGATTGGACTTGGATCCCCCAAATCTCTGGAGTACACAGACTCTCCTTACTGGAACTTGACCTCTATTGGTCACAGTAGTATGACATGCCTATGTCGAAGAGTTCGCTTGAACCTCTCAAGATTTCTCTAGAGTGCACAGACTCTCTGACTCTCTCTGGCTCTGTCTGGCTCAATGTTGCCTTCAGGTCAGCTCGGCTTCTTCTCTCTGTTTTCTGCTCTTAGCTTTCTTACTGCTCTCTCTCTCTCTCTGCTTTTGCTTTCTCTGTTAATTCATTTCTTTAAATCCAGTTGGTTATTTGACTGTTCATTTTCACTTCCCGGTTTTTTGGTTTCCCTGCCTCTATTCATTTGAATTCCTCTGCTCTGCGTCATCATCACGGTGTAATGCCTCGCAGGGATGTGGCCACCTGTTTTGTAACGAACTGAGTGTGTTAGGTTCCTTGAATCATATTTGAATGGCTGTTATTTCCGTTTGCTCCAAGATCGCCCACAAAACACGATTCTTTTCCAACTCATCATCCATGTCGGACTTCAAATCCCTTGTAATCTCGCCTTATAACCTTGTCAAATCTGGTCATTTATCGGGACATGCCTCTGCCGTTGATCTAGGTCCCCCAAGTCCTACGATTGCCATTCATATCGAGCGGGTAAGTAGCATGACGTTTACCCATCCGATGTGAGTGGTTTTCTGTCTCTTCCACCAAATGTGTGTCGCTCAATGTGTGGCATCAAGTAGGACTTGGTTGAAACTACTTACCACCTCAAGGCCTTCCGATATCCTGCTGGTTTTGTGGAATTCCGCGCTACGAAACCAAATTAATTAATTTTCCGCATTTCATAGTCATTTTTGGTCCAGGCGCTTTGAGGTTTTCCTTCACTGAGGAGGACACTACCCCCATTTCTTGAATTAGCCTTTGGTTTTCCCAATTTGCACCAGCGCACATTACCATGGGCCAAGGGTTTGTGCACTCAACCGAGGGTCCTCGTTGCTCCGTGCTGATCACAAATTGAAACTGTCATGAGGATTCCTTCTAATAGCTTGATCTTTCTAAGACTTGAATCTTTTGGCATAATTTGAAAGGGTTTATGGAAACTTAGAGAGTGTTTAGGATCCAATTCAGATCAATAAGAAATATCACCGATCAGCAATAAGAGTTTCAAGGTCAAATAAACAATTGAGTATTCAACAGCTAAGCACAACAACAATTGGAGGTCCCACAATATCGGCAGTCTGTGGGTCGAAGCCATATTGGTGATTGACGATCCACATTTTCAAAGTGTCAACCTTAACAAAGTTGGGATCATCAAACGCCAATTTTGTTGGGATATTTACATTGGTGTGTTGTGGTTGTCGTCTTTTTATATTTTCTCCTTTCCACTTCTTCTTCCCCTCCTTAGAAGTCTCCTATTGCTCCTTCTCCTTCGATCCACTTGATTTACCTTTCTTGAGACCTATGTTCTCCAAGTATTGTGCTTGTACACAAGCCTCATCCAACAATCTAGGCTTGGAGAACATCACTTGCTTTTGCAGATAGCTATGTAGACCCCCCAAATAATTAAGGAATAAATATGGATTCTTTGGTGAGATACCCAACATTATGGCCATATTTCTAAATTATGTAGTGTACTCTTGTACACTATGCCCTTGCTTCTGCCTAAAGTATTTACATTGGATCCACTAGTACTTTACATGCCTGATAGGTTAAAATTATGAGTTTTTAAGGGTCTTAAAGTCGTCCCACTTGGTCACTAGAGAACCTCCGTTCAGTCTCAAGGTCTTCATGTGGCTTTCCCACTAAGTGAGGGCATGGCCCTCTAGTTTCAACAGTGCAAATGAAATATTATATTCCTTGTCTATATGATGAACAATGAAATAAAATTCTAATTACTAAAACGAGTGATTTAGATTTAGAGCATTGTTATCACCTTGACATGACTTGATATCGACCTTCACTTCATTTGAATGGGGACTATGAATGGTTCATGACACCCGACCTAGGTTGATCTCTTTCAACTCCTTTCTTTGACTCGTTCTATGTTGCTTCCCCATATCCTAATATCCTCTCTGATTTGTCCTCTACATTAGAACCCCCATTTCCTCCAGATAACCCTAGATTATTTCTTAGGGTTAACATGAGGAGATTCACATTATGGCTTATATCTATAACTTGTGCTTCCAGTCATGAAACCTTTCCTTTGTAGGATAACAAGGGTTGTTCGTAGGTCCGTCGGCCATGACTAGGGTTTTTTGAATTTTGATTTATTCGATATAGATCCCTTACAAATCTCCATAATATACCTAAAGAAAATTTCTTTGATACCAATATGATCCATAAACTACCATAGAAATTCCACTAGACAATTCGTCACAACAAATTTGATAAAATTATATTTAAAAATATGAAACTATACACTATTAGGGTTTATTTCTGGATATATAGATCATTGTTAATTGTGTATACATGAAAACAAGAACTTATCGTGAAAATAAAGAAAAAAACAAATAAAAAATCACAAACACAGTTGACACAAGATATATCCTCGGAAACCATTTTGGGAGAAAGCCTATTTGGAAGGTGAGGTATCTTTAGGGTTTAGGGTTTTAGTGTTTTAGGGTTTAGAGTTTAGGGTTTTAGGGTTTACGATTTAGAGTTTTAGGGTTTAGGATTTAGGGTTTAAGGTTTTTGGTTTAGAGTTTAGCATTTTAGGTTTTAGGGTTTAAGTTTTAGGGTTTTAGGTTTTAGGGTTTAGGGTTTATGGTTTTAGGGTTTAGGGTTTTAGTGTTTGGGGTTTTAGGGTTTAGGGTTTTAGGAATTAGGGTTTTAGGGTTTAGGATTTGGGGTTTAGGGTTTGGGGTTTGGGGTTTAGGATTTAGGGTTTTAGGATTTAGGGGTTTCAGGTTTAAGGTTTAGGGTTTTAAGGTATATGGTTTAGGGTTTAAGGTTTTATGGTTTAGAGTTTAGGGTTTAGGATTTAGGGTTTCAGGTTTAGGATTCAGGGTTTTAGGGTTTAGGGTTTAGGGTTCATGGTTTTAGGGTTTAGGGTTTAGGGTTCATGGTTTTAGGGTTTAGGGTTTTAGGGTTTATGGTTTTGGGGTTTTAGGGGTTTAGGGTTTAGCGTTTTAGGGTTTTAGGGGATTAGGGTTTAGGGTTTAGGTTTTAGGGATTAGGGTTTAGGGTTATGGGTTTAGGATTTATGGTTTAGAGTTTTAGGGTTTAAGGGTTTAGGGTTTTAAGGTTTAGGTTTTAGGGTTTTAAGGTTTAGGTTTTAGGGTTTTAAGGTTTAGGGTTTATGGTTTAAGGTTTAGGGTCTCAGGTTTAGGGTTTCACGTTTAG
>APFE031613627.1:107958-119207 GCA_000404065.3 Pinus taeda
TAAAGTGAATTCTTCAAGAAGAAGTTGATTTTGAAAAGTTGCTTAATTAAAGGATTTAGCAACATGTACTTAAGGTATAGATGATGAAGAATCCATTTTATGGGTTGAATCAAGCTCTAAAATCTTGGCGTAATAGAATATATTCTTATTTGGCTACTAATTGTTTTAGTAGAAGAATGAGTGATCCAACTTTTTATAGAACGTCAAATTAACAAGGTCATATTTCAAAATTTTTCTTGCATTTGGATGGAATGGTCTATACAAGTAACCTTTGAAATTATAATCATGTAATGGAGATTGAATTTGAAATGATTGATTTGGGTTTGATGAAGTATTTTCTTAGAATAGAATCTGAGAAATCTAAAATGGATTTTTTATTTTCCAAGCATGTATGCAAGATATGCATACAAATGTTATGGATAATAAATTGCAATCCAATAGCCACACCTATAGAAAAGGGAACACAATTAAGTAAGCCATGTTAGGGTCCTATAATAATAGGATTCATAATTTTGAATTGGTTTTGGTTGGTCTTGCAATATTGTACATACTTTTTCTTTCTGCAAAATGTTTTCCATATTAAAAAATAAAAAATGTAAAGAGGGTATGTCCTAAAAGAAATATCAAAGGACAAAAATAATAAGAAAAGATCAAAAAATGAGAAAATATGAACCCAAAATAGAAAAAGATCAAGAAAGTGTGCAAGTCCAAGTTCGACTACTTTTTACTTTACTGTGCAAAATAATGGTTGTGTGCAGCTTGTCATAAATGCCACAACCCATGATATTAAAATAGTTTAATCTTGACTAGTTCATGCTTTACATTTCACATTTATAATTAGAGAATAAAAGATATAGTCAAATTGTTTAATCTTGGAAGATCAATAGTTAGGTAGAGAAATAAAATGTGCTCAGTAGCTTAATCTGAGCCATTGGAAGATATGAGGTTAGAATTAGATAGTTTGGTTGACAAAAGAAAAGGGAAAGAACGAGTATGCTAGCTTAAATGCACCCAATAAAGTGAATAAAAAATGTTAGGATAAGTAAAGGGTAGGTAGAAGAAAGGTTGCAGAAGTACAAGGTTGTTAAAGCATAAACACACTTATCATGCTTAATCATATGTTTCAGTGTGCAGGAGCAGTTATGAAGTGAAAGGATGTTCACAAGCTGATTTAATTAACTTACCCTCATTTCATTTCACCCCCCATTACATGCTTACTAATTTCCCCATTATCCCATCATTTCCTATCCCTTGGTTTCACATATTTCCCTAGAAAATTACCCTTGAAAGGTCATTCCCATACCCAAAACCCCTTTTCCCTAGTGTGAAACCCTTTCCCCATGGAAAAAATCACCTTCCCCCCTATCAATTTCCATATTTCTCCTAAAAAACCCATAAAACCCCTTTATCATAAGTTTTTTTTGCCCCCCACATTATTTAATTAACTCCGCCATACCATATTTCCCCAACATAAAAACCTTTCAACCCACCACCCTAGTGCGGTTAACAAACCCCGTTGCATTTAACCTTGGTCCCACTCCATAAACCCGTTCCTTATATTTTAATCCCCATTTGTGCATTAATTAATTACAGTTAGTTGTAATTAATCCCTCGAGCCCTGCAAATCTCCACCCCTATTCCCTCCATGCGGGTCCACCATGCGATAGACATCTGATCTTCTACCCCTAGATCTGACGGTGCACATCCATATTGCATTAATTCCCTTGTCTAACTTTACCTGCCCGAGAGCACGCGAGATTCGTGGTTTTTCTCGAGCCCTCTTTGGCTACGTGGAAGCACCAGTAAAACTCACACGCTCTTGGGTAAATACTGCCTAGCTACCAAAAGCGGTGCGATGGCCCTCGAAACCGCCTCCCCTCCAAAAGTTGAAACCACCCATTGTTCATTATGAATTCCATGCCAAATTCTAACCGTTGTCAGTTAAAATGTCGAAGACGCTCATTTTCACCCTTTTCGTTCATTCAATGTGTGAAATCTTCCTAAGCCTTCTTGCGCCACCCTGAGCCTCTACATTCGAATTTCGCTACAAACTACCTCTCGAATACACTTCGAACACCCAATTTAGCCATCTAGTGCATAGCTGAAGCCACAATACCCTCTGCAGCTACCATTGAAACTAGTTTGTAGCCTATACCACCATTTCTAGGTATTTTGACAAAAAGCTAGAACGACCATCTCAATTTGAAAGCGTACAGTCAATTCAAACATTAATTAATTAAATTTAATTAATCTTTCCCTTAAATTGAGAGTATTTCCCCCCTGAATATCCAAACCCCTCTTTTCCGGCCTACTAACCACCCTTTCACTCCACCAAAGTTGTCAAAGCTTCACTTCCACAACCTATATAAGCCTAATTCCCACATTTTATCCTAAGGATGGCTGCTTAGACCCCTCTGGATGTCAAACCTGTGTCAACCCCTCACCTGGACATTGACCATTTGGCCCTAGCAAACAGGGATTTCCAAATAAGAGACACTACAACTCGAGCCCACCTTCTAAAGCTCCACTATTGGAGTAAGGATAGGTTTCTAAACCATGTAGATGACATACACCTTTAGGAATCCAATTTATCCAAATACATATTCCCAGAAGTTCACCCATTCCCAAATATTGTACATTTTTGTCATGCCTGTTATCTTCCAAGTCAAAGGGCTATTGTTGCCCCAAACCATGAGTTGTTATTCACCATTACACCTGAGTCAATCAACCAAATGCTACAAATCTAATCTAGCCCTAATCAAGCCCCTATATCCATTGGAAACCTATTGGACTTATACACCACATTAGACCAGGTGAAAATCAAGCAAATCTTCTAGAAACTGGCAGACACATAATCACCATGCTCTCATGCATTTGAGGATACACATCAAATGAGCATGTGGATGAGGTCATCTTGGCCTTCTTGTCCATTTTCACTCCAGGAAAGCCTCCTGCTATCATGTATGATTATGCTCAGTTCATTGCAGACAGAATGTATGAACGATTCACCAGATTGTCCACTGAAAGAGTTTTCAAATACTCTTCAGTGTTATTTTATATGTTTTTATATTACAAGACATATAAGTTCCCTCTAAGAATCCAGACGTTGGACACCAGGGAAAAGGAGAGCTTAGTGGTCTATTGGACACCCTTTGTCCAGAATTTTTTCACAACATTCACCTACAAAGACTTCATAGATTCCTTTGTATACCCAGTCATGAACATGCTGACTTCTAATACTCAGCTTAGAATCAGCCAAGACATCAAGAGAGTGCTACAATTGGCAAAGAACAACAAGGTGGGAGACTGGTACCTCTACCATAACCACACTGAGATTGGAGTTTATGGGTGCTAGTTAGCCCCTTATAAATTGCCAAAATACCTCCCTATGAGGATATTTTCCCTTGAATATTTTAGACAAATCATCAATTCTGATGAGGTCCACTTCCTATATGCTAGGAATAAAACCTAGTTCAAGATGAAAAACTAATTGTGCCAATTCATTTGCAACAATAGAGAGGTTGGAACAGAGGCCGACATGTTACTACAACAGATGAAATTCAGAAACAGCTTCATATGGCAGTATGACCCTCATGGGATTATAAATATACTTAGACTCAAGCTCAAGTTGGGACCATACATCCACCACCTAAGACCTGACATTGAACAGTTTGCTAACCAATCTAAGTGGGTGGAGAATACATTTGTTGATATGGATAGCACAGATGTGGATGTTGAGAACACACTGATTGATTTTTAGAAAAGCAATTTGACCAGAGCTCTTTCCTGTAGGTTCTAGAACTAGGGGAACTAATGAACATTCCTCCTATCCTTCAGACACCAGCCAATGAGGAGAAGAATCCTAAGAGTAACAGGGAGGAGGCATCCAGCTCTGCCTTGGACACTACAGATGAGATGCTTGAGCTAAGAAAGAGGCCCAAGTTGAATATTGTATCTGAACAGAAGGAGAACATTGCATCAGAGGAAATAATTGACTCTAAGACAATGGGGTAGAGAAGTAAAGAAGTAGTGGCATCAAGTGAAACACAACAACCATCAACTTCCAACACACAAATGATAGAGAGACAATAGAGTTTTGATGTTTCTTCCTTTGTCAAGCCAGTTGACAGGGAAAAGGATATCAAAGAGAGATTCAAAGAGATAAAGGTGAGGAATGAGAAGCTGAAGGCAAATACATGTGCCCAATACTTCAAGCATACTCCACCAAACCAGAGTAGATTGATGTCAGCCTTTGACATCAAAGTAGGAAAAATACAGGTGTCATTTTTGCAGCCCACTATACAGCAACCAAAGACCTCGACAGACTACAAGAAAAATAATTTTGAGGTGTTGGCCAGGGATGTTCGCTCAATTGATCAGATAGAGTTCCATAAGTAGGCTAGAGAAATGATTTACTCCACCCTCACAGGAAAGGCCATGGCTTCCTATAAGCTGCAATATTCATTGGATAATTTGACAACCCAATACAAATTGGAGAAGGCCTCCTCACATGCCAAAGACAACATAATAAATTCCTTGGAAGACTTGATCATTGAACTGGTCCATGACCCAAGTGATATTAAGGCCACAGAGAAATTAATCAAAAAGAAGAATGAGGACATAACAACCCTCAAGAAACAGTTGAAGCTACCTCATTTATAGCACCCACAGAAAAAGGAGGTCCTGGAAAGTCAGAACAATGATGAAGAGATGATGGGCCTAGTGTTGTAAATTAATGATCAGTTAAAGGAGATGGAGAAAGAGTTGGAAAGCTTGATGCAACTTAAACAAGCTATTTTGGATGATGCTCCTGCAACTGTCATCTCAAAAGTTACCACTATTGTACCTTGTACTTTGGTAGCATCCTTAGCTCCCATTGCTCTGATGGCCACTGCACTACCGACATCTACACCAACTACATCAACAATAGGATTGACAACAATAGGCTCCATAGGTGATGAAGCAAACAAGTTGGTCAAAGCAACGGAAGAAATGTCCATTTAGACCACTGAGATGAATAGACATAAGGAGAAAGTCACAAGCCTGGAAACATATTACAAACTGGCCCAAATAATGCACAGAGAAGAACAACAAAAGGCCACAAGGATGATTGAAAGAATCAAAAGCCTAGAAAAGGAACTGACACTAAATGAACCTCTAGGTTAGGCTAAGGAGAAACTGTGCGCCACTATCATTGACTTTGTCAATGATATTTGGCCATCCATCCAGGTCATTTTTGAACAAATGGATTTGATAAAGTAGGCTATAGAAGCCATTTAGAGAGTCAAAGAAGAACTTGGAGATATGTCAAAGGAAGTAGCAAGGATCATTCATTTCCTCAACTCCAAGAACAAGTATGAGTTGCAAGAATTAGAGATACCTGACAGGACATGTACAATTTTGGAAGTCAAAAGAGTCCTCCCTAAGAGAAATTTGATGTTGAACTTGGAGGATAAGTGTCAAACCATGCAACTAGCCATTGACAGGTTCATGGTTAAGTTTTAACTTTTGAGGAAAAAGGGATTACCAAATCCCTTAGTTATAAATGATAAGATAATGACATAGGAGGATTACAATAAGAAGATCAGGGAAGTGGCCAGAGATTAGATAAACACTTCATCCATGAAGGCCATACCAACATGCAAAGTATTGTATCAAACATTTGAGAACCTATTTCACCTCTGGCATAAGGTAAAACACCTTTTTGTCAATAAGCCTACTTTTTCCAAATATACAGAGGCAGATGAAAATAAAGAAATATGCTCAATATCCAATTACTATATGATGAGACATGGGAAAAACTGAATGATTTACTTTAGGAAATGCACAGTAAAAGGGTATTGACAGGATGGCAAGGTCAAAGAGTATCAGATGAAAGGTCATAAGTAAATATCACATCCAATGTGAAGATTAAACAACCAAGCAACTTGAAGGGAAAAAGATCAAAGACTAAAAGACAACATAACATAAATAACAGGAACAACAAACAGAAGTTCAATAGTTGTCTCTATCTTCTTGCATGAAGATATTTCCTTTTCCTAGATTAGTTCTCAATGCAGTTTGAGATATTTTGTAAATTCTTTTTGTATAAATGGTTCATAATTCGAAGTATTGGAGTGTGGATTACGATACATTTGTAGAGTTATTTTGATCTTAAACCTAAGGGTGATTGTACCAATTTCAAGTCAACAGACTGGAGCAAGTAATAAAAGCATTGCATTACAGGATTCATGAGATGAGCTACTTGTAGTGAAGTATCTTCTTTTTTTGATTTTGTTACTTTCGTATGTGTTTCATAAACTTAAATTTTATTCAAATTTGAATGAATTAACTGGAAATATCACTCAGAACTTGTTTAAGTACACTCTATTTTGCACAGTTAATCATTTATATGTTTTCCTCTGATATCCGGATTTGAGAACCCTTAATTGCTCTTCCATCCCGGTTGACCTCTATCATTCTCTTCATAATTTGGCCTAAGGAACCCTTAATTGCTCCTTGGATCCGAATAGAAACTATTTCGCCATCTAGCCTTTGAGATCTATAATAATTCACTTATCCTGCCCTGTAGACATTGTTTTTAAAGCTTGATCTAGTCTAGTTTGTCTGGGATTCGACCCCATAGCCCAATGGTAAAAGAAAACCTATGTTCATTTAAGTAAGTGGTCCCACCACTCAAACTCAAATCAAAACTCAAGTGCAGCAATAAGTAGCCTAAAAACATTTTAACTATAACAAAGTTAAATAATAAAGAGAGAGCCCTCTCTGAGAATTCGGAAGGCTAGGTCCTAATCTTAAAAGTTGGTTTGTGGTTACCTTTGAACATTTCTTTCTTCAACAACTTCAAAAGAAATTTCAGAGTGATAACAAGCCACATGAAGGATAAAGAGTTTTTCAAGAGTCCTATTTGAAGCCTCATGTATCTCACAACAACAAATCTAGATATTGTGTTTACAATTAGTCTAATTTCAAGATTCTTTGAGTCTCCCAAAGCCTCACATTAGCATGTTGATGAAATAATTCTATCATATAATTGAGGGATAAAAAAGGCATGGAATTATTGTAGTGAGAGACGCTCTAAGACCCATTATGGAAGCAATATTATAAAATGTTATGTGACATAATCTTATGTTGATTCAACCAAATGATTTAAAATAAAGTTAAAATTAAAATAATTAATACTTGATATAACTAGATGTGAGCCTGATAGATGGATATCCTTACTATAATATTCTATAATTTACAATAATCTTATAAGTACTCTAATTTAACATACATAATGTTTATTATAATGTATAACTTACACCCATAGATTAAGTTTATAGGACTCTAAGTTAGGTTTAAAGGGTTGATGAAGGTGTAAAAATATATTTCTTAATGTATTCTTTTATAATTTATACAATTTAATACACACAATATTTTTTTTCAATGTGATTTATATCAATAGGTTATGGTTAAAGCACCATAAATTAGGTTTAAAGCACGAGACGTGGGATGATATATTTTTTAATGTAATATTTTATAATTTAGAGCTATCTAATGATTAATCTTATTTATTATGTAAAACATTTATTATAATATAATATTTTATACTTATAAATTAGAGTTAAAAGTACTATAAATTCAGTTTAAAGAATCAAAGTAGGTTACACACAAAATAAATACACATCGTTAAGCTCAAAAGGATACATAGAATGCATAGAGTTTGTAGGTCATTGGAGGCAAAGGATTCCAGAGAAAAAAGGATAGAAATCAACCATTTTTTATTCTCCTTTTAAACTTATTATATATCTTTGCACATATTTGGAATAATATTTGTTGTTCAATTTCAAGAATGGATTTTTGGGGTGATTTTGTGTGAGTATCGTTTCACTTTAATCAAAAATAAAATAAATGGAGTTCAATGCATCATAAGTAATGGTTGTTTAATTTTTTTGGATCATGTATCTAGGCCAATAATAAGGTTTTCAATCAATCATTATTATATTTGCATCCAAAGTGATAATGATTAATTTTATAGCGGTTTTGATATATGAAGAATGTTGTCAATATGTGAAATTTTTTTAAGGTTAAACATTTTTATATTTTTATATATTTTCATAATTGAATGCACATTAAGTAATGACTATTTCATTTTTTCAAAACAAACTTCTAGGCTCATAATCAGGTCTTGAATTAATGATTACTATGTTTACATTCAAAGCAATAACAATTAATTATGTAATGCTACCGATATATGAAAAATGTAATCAATATGTGAAGAAAATGTAAGGTTAAACATTTTTGTATTTTTATATTCTTTTATATAGACACAATCATAAATTATTATTATTTAGTTATATTATTTTATAATTATACTATGTATAATATAATTTTTGTAGATATATCTTTTATATTTATTTATATCATTGATTGGGTTTAAAGCCACGATAAGTTGGGCTTAACACCCAAAATGCAATAATTATCATTTCTTTGTATATGTTTTATATCTAACAATATCTCCACTTTTAATGTATTTAATATTTAAAATATCTATTTTATATATTAAATAAATATATAATAAGTTTAAAGAATCAACACTAGTGAGACAAATCTATAAAAGATATATAGAATGCACAAAGTTTGTAGGTCATAAGACAGGATTGGGTAGAAAAACGTTTAGTAAAAAGTTTGGTACCAACCTACCATTCACCATATTTTTAAAATACTTTCTTTTTAAACACGTTCTCCTATATCTTTGCTCATATTTGGAATAGGATTTGGGGCTTTGCTTTAGACATGTTTGTGGAATGGTTTTTTGGGTTTAGTTTGTCTTTATTTCACTTCACCAAAAATAAAATAGATCCAATTTAGAAATGGATCATAAGCAATGGCTATTTATGATTACACCTCAATAGATTTGATCCCTAATGAAATTTATTAGATCTAGATTCTCTTAAATACATAAACCTTAAATAATGTTCAACATGATCAATCATAGACATCATTTTGAATCTCATTCAAGCATAATCAAGTACATAAAATTAAACAACCAAACAATGACTTACAATAAACAACCAAACAAAAACTAATATAAAACTTTATAAATATCCATTATAACATAATCATAATAAAACCTAATACTTTACATGAAAATTAACTTATATAAATATCACTATTTTTTATATTAAAATATATTGGAATTAAATTTAATAAAACAACATTACAATTCATCATAGATTTAATGAATAATTCATTTAGAAGTAAACATCATTTCTCATAAATATATCAATTTATCCTAAAAACCTAATAAATAATTCAACAAGCCATAACTATTAAATAATATGAAAAATAAATCTAAATTCATCAAAATAAATTTCACCATATAAATAAAAATAAATATACAACAATACTATCGATGGAATTCAATTCATTCTTAGACACACTATTATGGTCACCTATTGTCACCATCACAATTACCATCCTATTCTGAATAATGTTTATCATCATATTCTAAATGGTGTTATTATATATTTGATATCAGTATAAAAATGTTATTATTCTAAAATTAAATATAATTTACCAAGTTTATCAGATTGCAAAGATCAATGTTAACAACCATGCTTCACCAAAATTATAGATAATTTTGAAAAGTGGCTAATTTCCCCGGTCCTCTAGTCGAACTATGCAATCATCAAACCACTTTAACTTGGTATCGGAAGGAATGTAATCTCATCTGCATGGCGCCAGAAAATATTGTGTTTAAATCAGAATTTCCGAAGAACATGAGTCTTGGATGATTTGTGTGGCGGGAAAGGTAATGCCTACCGGAAATTTGTCGCAAGATGATGCAAGAAAATTGAAATGAGGAACGTAGTGAGCTCATATCCTCGCCATTTTCTAGGGCCACCTCCAAAGTTAAAACTGGGGATACGATTCGTAGTCGGGTCCTGAAAGTTGTAAGTTAACGAGTTATATTTTGGGTATACAAGTAAATGACATTAATTTTACTTTCTAGATCGCAAAGGGCTGGGCATAGCTTGCGCCTGCCATCGCCGAGGATTGAAAGTAAGAGGGTCTTCGTAGTAGTTTCTATCGAAATGGGAGACTTGATTAAATAACATGCACGTCCATCCTACAAACTACACTTTTACAGTAGAATATATTAACCCTTAATTCTTGAATGATGTGCGAATTTTCAGATAGAAGCTTCACTGTCAAAGCAGTCGTTTTTGGCGTAGTTTCAAAGTTAGCGAACATAAGACTCAGAATGACATCTACAACCCGATCTTCAAAATCCCCATCTTCTTTTCCCTCTGCCTCTTTCAGCAATGATAATAGTAGGTCGTTTGTTGAATCGTAAAGTTCACAGAAACAACTCCTCTATTACCGGACAGTCTCACGACAGCACAGCCACGCAAGGCTTCTTTGACTTCAAAGCCTATGCTTCTCGCTTCTCCTCACAACCTATTCCTACCTTAAGGCCCAACGCCTAACAAAGCAAGGTCATACAACAATCTGTTGTTGAATATGAATGAATTATTTCAAGCAAATTAAGCAGCGAACAGTGCTATGAAAAACAATACATATAAAAAATATAGATAAAACAATTAAAAAGAACAATACATATAAAAAATATAGATAAAACAATTAAAAAACACAGTTACTCTGTGAGCTAGAAACTGCTGCAAATCTCATATATTGATTCAACTGTTAACTACATTATTAAATAGTAAAACTATTATTAAAATCAACTTTGGAATAATTCCACTGCAATTACAACTAATTTCTAGCACTTTCAAGCATCACTAACCACCTTAACAATCTGCTGCTTTATTTTTTCCGTGAACACAAAATCTGATGGTTACTTTGTCAGCATTTTACATAACTAATTAACCATTAATTCTAACACTCCCCCTTAATGATTAATGAGGATTTACTATCTAATCTCTTATTGCCAAAAACTGATATTTTTCCAGTGCTTTGGTGAAGATATCTGCTAGTTGATGCTAAGTATTTATATGCTTTAATTCAACATCCTTCTTCTGCACCAAATCTCTAATGAAGTGATATTTCAGGTCAAAATGTTTTGTCCTGCTGTGATGAACTGGATTCTTTGCTAACTTGATGGCACTTACATTATCACAATAAATCACTGTAGGCTGAACTTGTGTGTACCTGCTAAGGTAACTGCAACATACTCCGCTTCTGTGGATGAGAGGGCAACAATGCTTTGTTTTTTTGAGCTCCATGTAATCAAACCAGAACCA
>APFE031613627.1:122968-142560 GCA_000404065.3 Pinus taeda
TGGAACTAGCATCTGGTTAGAATTCGACATGAATAACTTTGGCGAAATTCCAACAATACAACTTTAACCCAAAACAATTTTACCTGCTCTGATACCACTTGTTGAATATGAATGAATTATTTCAAGCAAATTAAGCAGCCAACAGTACTATGAAGAACAATACATATAAAAAATATAGATATAACAATTAAAAAACACAGTGACTCTCTGAGCTAGAAACTGCTGCAAATCTCATATATTGATTCAACTGTTAACTACATTATTAAATAGTAAAACTATTACTAAAATCAAATCTAGAATAATTCTACTGCAATTACAACTAATTTCTAGCACTTTCCAACAGCACTGACCACCCTAACAATCTGCTGCTTTATTTTTGCAGTGAACACAAAATTTGTTGGCTACTTTGTCAGCATTTTACATAACTAATTAAGCATTAATTCTAACATCTGTGGCTCACATTAACCTGTGGCTGGAGTTTTCACAACCATACAACGATGCCAATAGGATAACCGTGGGCTATCTTCAATACTGAGTTTTACTATTCCCAAATGACGCAAGCGTTCATCGAGGATTTCTCTGCAAACAGTACTATAAACCTTGGGAAAATTAAATCAATGATGAGGTCGCAGGGGCCTTTTCCTGCATAGGTCGCTTCAATGTCCAAGCAAACTTTATAGCAGCCTCTTCTCAAAGCTCTCCTCAAAAAAGCAATAAGAACTTCATGAGAACGACAGGATTTACTCCAGAGGCCAGTGAATAGTCTAGCGGGTTCCACAGGTGACTCAGCGCTCTTA
This sequence comes from Pinus taeda, assembly GCA_000404065.3. Taxonomy (NCBI): domain Eukaryota; kingdom Viridiplantae; phylum Streptophyta; class Pinopsida; order Pinales; family Pinaceae; genus Pinus; species Pinus taeda. The sequence continues at coordinate 123,766 of APFE031613627.1, forward strand.
TGCACCCTCACACACCACTCCACGGCACTTTGCACCACTAATAATTTGTGCACCGCCAAGAATATTAACACATCCACAACAGGCTTAAACAGCCTCACTAATCTTCACAGTGGCAGCCCTCTAGAGAACTAACCACTAATTCCAATAGCGCTCACACTCTTTGCACAACAAGCTCTCTACACAACTCAGCCTCAAACTGCACAATGTCTCCAGAACTACCATCTCGAGGACATCACTTAAATAGAGGGCAAGCACTCAATTGTTAGTAATATTTGGTGAATTTAATTTTCGTTTTCATGGAGGGGAGAGGCAGAGAGTTATAACTTTGGCAAAGCTATTTTGGTGAAACTAGGTTCGCGCACCGCAAAACAGATTTTGCGAAGCTACCTTCACTTACAACGAGGCTAATTTTCTAGAATTGGATTTCGCGCACTTCCAAACTATTCCAGAGACTTAATGAATACTCACAGCAAAATTAACAAGATAGGTTTGGAGCAACACATTAAAAATTAGTATTCATTTCTTCAACATGAAAATACATCTACATGAGACTGGGCTTCATTTACAAAATAAAATAAAATTTTATAGAGATTTAAACTTACGGAGAGTAACAAACAGTAAAACAGAGTGACTGTTGTTTTCACGCGCCCACCAAAAATTGCTCTACCATTTTCTCCACAGAGACTTGCACTCTTTTCTTACTTCTTACTTTCTAACCTCTCTACACAGTCTAACCCTTACAAAATGACTTTTACATTTATATATAACTCAACATACAATTTTACATTTAATTCATGACAGAGCGAAATTAATTTTGAGTGTAATCAGAGTTGCGCAGGTGTTTCTGGAGTGTGGGCAAGGTTGTTGAATTAATGCTTGCCCATATCTATTTACCTAAGTAGATAAATTCTTTAAATGCCTTTGCTGGGTTTCTGAATGGTTCACGTCTGATTTTAGACCTTTTATCTTCAAGCTGAGACGCAACCTGCAAAAATGTCTTGAAGCACAGATGCAACCTGCAAAAGTGTCTAACATGTATGGTTGTTGTTGGGCTGTTTATTGCAATGATTGGGATTATTATTTTCAACACTCCCCCTTAATCACAACTGCCTCCATTGACAATTCCCAAATAGTTTCTGAGATAAACAAAATTTTTTCCTACCAATGGCTTTGTGAAAATATCAGCAAGTTGCTGCAACACAATTTCATCATTGTTAATCAACTCTCTAATAAAATGATATTTAGCATCAATATGCTTGGTCCTTTTGTGGAAAACAGAATTCTTTGACAATGTAATTACTGAGGTGTTGTTGCAGAAAATAGTTGTCGCGCCCTCTTGGTCATAACGAAGATCCCTCAACATCCTTCTCATCCAAACTACCTGACACGTTGATGTTGTTGCTGCGACATATTTAGCTTTTGCTATTGACAGTGACACTATTGGCTGCTTCTTGGAGGCCCATGAAATGGCTCCGAAACCCAAATGAAAAACATATCCTGACGTGCTCTTTCTGTCATCGACACTGCCTACCCAATCACTGTCAATGTAACTAACCAACCTAAAATCACTGGTCGCTGGGTACAAAACACCATACTATTTTGTCCCATTAACATATCTCAAAATCCTTTTCGTTGCTTGCCAATGTGTCTCCTTGGGTGTCTCCATGAACCTTGACACCAAACTTACTACATGCATTATATCTAGCCTAGTGGTGGTCAAATACATCAGGCTACCTATCATGCTTTTGTATAATGTCAGATTGACATTGCCCCTGCAATCTTCTTTGCTCAACTTCAACCCTATGACAGTTAGAGTTGGTGCGAACTTGTTGTTCTACATTTTAAACCTATCCAAAATTTCTGCCACATACTTTGCTTGAGAGATAAAAATGCCATTTTCTGTGTGCTTCACTTCTATGCCCAAAAAATATCTTAGCAATCCCAAGTCAGTCATTTCAAACTCACTCTTCATTACTTGTTTAAAATCAGTGATGAGGAAATCATCACTGCCTGTAAAGATCAAATCATCTACATATAAGATGACAATGAGAATCTTACCTTCGCTCACTTTAATATAGAGAGTAGGCTCACCATCACATTTGTCGAAACCATTGTTCAACAAGTAAGCATATATCTTGTTGTACCATGCACGCGGTGCTTGCTTCAATCCATAAAGAGCTTTCTTCAACTGATATACTTTGCCTTCTTGTCCTTCAATCTCATAACTAGGTGGTTGCGCAACATACACTTCCTCCTTCAGTAATCCATTCAAGAACACTGAATTTACGTCTATCTGATACATTTTCCGTTTACGTTGTGTCGCAATCGCCACAACTGCACGCATTGTCTCCATCTGCGCGACTGGCGCGAACGTCTCTGTGTAATCTCTTTCATTTTGCTGCTTGTGTCCTTTGACAACTAGCCTTGCTTTGTGTCTTTCAATCTTTCCCTCAATGTTTCTTTTGGTCTTGTAGACCCACTTTACCCCAATAACATGTTTTCCTTTCGAAAGGCTCACTAAATCCCATGTATCATTCATTTTTATTGCTTCTATTTCTTCCTCCATTGCCGCAACCCATTTTTCTTCTTTGACTTCATCTTCAAAGTGGATTGGGTCATCTACATGGCAAAATAACATAAACAAGGAATTCAAACCTACGCCACTATCAACTTCATCTTGTTCATAAATTTAATTTAAATTTCTGAATTTTGGCCTTCTTGTGCTTGCTGAAGATGGACTTGATATGTCACTTGATGTCGCGCTTCACGGTGTGCTTGGAGAAGCACTTGCTTGGCTGCACAAAATTGTCCTATTATTTGTTGATGGCATTGCTTGCTGCCTACTTCGCTGGGCTTGAATAGGAGTACAGGGAGTCACTGTTGAGGAATTACTTGCTCTTGTTAATTCCTTTTTGTCCTCATGTGGTATGCATGCTTTGACATTGATTGTCTTTTCTAAACTTTCATCCCATGCTTCCTCTTCTATGAACTACACATCTTTGTTGATTATGACCTTCTTGGTTAATGGATAGTAGAGTTTGTATGCCTTGGATCCATCACTATATCCAACAAATATGCATTTCTTCCCCTTGCTGTCCAACTTCTTTCTCAACTCATCTGGGACATGTGCATAAGCCACACATCCAAAAACTCTCATGTGAGTGACACTATGCTTTCTTCCACTCCATACCTCTTCAGGGACAATGTTTTGGACACTTTTGGTTGGACATCTATTCAAGATATATGCTGCACAAGAAACAACTTCAGCCCAATAGTCATTTGGCAAATGCTTTGCCTTCAACATACTTCTTCCCATCTCCATAATGGTCCTATTCTTCCTTTCTGCCACACCATTTTGCTGCAGTGTATATCTTGTTGTAAATTGCTTATAAATTCCATTCTCCTTGCAAAATCAAAGGAAATCAATTGAGATGTATTCTCCACCTTTGTCTGTCCTAAGGACTTTGATGAAATGTCTACGTTGCTTTTCAACAAGAGCCTTGTATTGGCAAAAGCGCTCAAACACTTCACTTTTCTGTTTTAGGAGAAAGTCCCATGTCTTCCTTGTGTAGTCATCTATGAAGGTTAGTACATAGTTACTGCCACCAATTGAAAGTATCTACATTGGTCCACATAAATATGAGTGGACAATATCCAAAGGTGCCTTTGCCCTCACTGACTTTCCTACTGGAAATGTCTCTCTATGTTGCTTGCCCAAGATACATCCTTCACATATGTTGTCTGGTTTTTCTATGAGTGGTAAACCCTTCACCATGACTTTCCTATGCAGCAAATTCAAACCTCCAAAGTTGATATGTCCAAATATCAAGTGCCATGACCAGTTTTCATCTTTTACCTCTGCTTGAAAGTTTACTTGTGTGACAGCTTCCCCTTTTCTTTCATTTTCTTGTGATTTCATAGATAGTTGTGCTTGTGCACCTTCTTTCTGCAAATCTGATATTATTTTTAGGGGAAACATTCTATTGTCTATCATCTGAACCTTTGCAATCAACTGTATGCTTGGAGACCTATCCAAAATTGTGCACACATCATTTTTTAAGAAGACATTGTAGCCTTTTTGCATGAGCTGTCCAACGCTCATGAGATTATGTTTCAGACCGGGGACAAAGTAAACATAAGAGATGTATTTCTTCTCCCCCTTCTTTTTTATGATATTAACTCTTCCTTTTCCCATGACAGAGACTTTGCTATCAGTCCCTAATGTCACTTCAGATTTCACACTTTCATCTAGATTAGAAAACATTTCTATGTTTCATGACATGTGGTTGCTACACCCTGAATCTAGATACCATATATCACTCTGTTTTTCTTGTGCTACATTACAAGCTAGAAACATGCTATCATGGTTTTGAATTTCTCTTGTGAAATTTACACTTGGTTTGTTACTAATATCATATTGCTTCTTTCTACATTCATTTGCATAATGACCATACTTCTTACAGTAATGACATTGAACTTGAGATTTTTCATACCTCTGACCTTGTGCTTGATTTTGGCTTGGATTTTGATTGCTGCCTCTTCCATTTGAACTTGAATGGCTACTTCTTCCACCTCTGTGTGGGCTTCTTCCTCTTCCTCTAGAATATGATCTTCCTTTACCTCGACCTTGAATAAATGATACTTGTGTCTCGAAGGCATGCTCCAATGAGGAGCCTGTTGCTCTATTCAATCTATGTTCATGAGAAATTAGTGATGCATTAATCTCATCCAATCTGAACTATGAGAGATCCTTTGTCTCTTCTATGGCCACAGCAATGGCCTCAAATCTTGCTAGCATACTTCTAAAAACTTTCTCAACTATTATTCTTTCCTCAAGTGTCTCACCATGAGACCTGATTTGAGTAAAAAACCCACTTACATGTGTAAAAAATGAGTCTACATTATCAGACTCTTTCATACAAAGTGTTTCAAAATCTCTTCTCAACATTTGCAACTTTATTGTCTTGACTTTTGCCATGCCTTGGTAGGCTGTCTGGAGGATATCTCATGCTTTCTTGGACTTCGTTATTGCTACAACCCTTGGGAAAATACTTTCATGAACTGCTTGAAAGATATAAAATAGGGCTTTTGAATCCTTCTTCCTGTTGTCCCTTAACACATCTCTTTCTGGTTGAGATAAGGCATTATATGCTGCTACATCTGCTGGTTCTTGAAAACCATTATCCACCAAATCCCAAATGTCTTGAGAAGAAAATAGGGCCTTCATTGTAATAGCCCAATAATCATAATTTTTTCCATTAAACTGAGGTATTTGAGGATTAGTCAAACTTGTGCTTGATGTTTCCATTTCTGAGCGTAAAAACAAACTTTCTACCTACTGGTAAATATGCTAAAAACAATGCGTGCTCAAAAACAATTTTTACTATTAGTAAAAACACTTGTTTTTACACTAACATAGTTTAACCTACTCTGATACATGTTAGTAATATTTGGGGAATTTAATTTTCGTTTTCGCAGAGGGAGAGGCAGAGAATTATAACTTTTGCGAAACTAGGTTTGCACACCACGAAGTAGATTTCGTAGAGCTACCTTCACGTATCGCAAGGCTAATTTCCCAGACTTGGATTTCACGCACCTCAGAACTATTCCAGAGACTTAATGAATACTCACAACAAAATTAACAAGATAGGTTTGGAGCAACACACTAAAACTTAGTATTTATTTCTTAAACATGGAAATACATCTACATGAGACTACGGCTCATTTACAAAATAAAATAAAATTTTACAGAGATTTAAACTTACGTGGAGTAACACATAGTAAAACAGAGTGACTATTGTTTTCACGCGCCCACCATAAATAGCTCCACCATTTTCTCCACAGAGACTTGTGCTCTTTTCTTACTTCTTACTCTCTAACCTCTCTACACAGTCTAACCCTTACAAAATGACTTTTACATTCATATATAGCTCAACATACAATTTTACATTTAATTCATGACAGAGCGAAATTAATTTTGATGTTGTTGTTGAGTGTGATCAGAGTCACGCAAGTGTTTCTGAAGTGTGGGCAAGGTTGTTGAATTAATGCTTTCCCATATCTATTTACCTAAGTACATAAATTCTTTAAATGCCTTTGCTGGTTTTCTGAATGGTTTCTGTCTGACTTCAGACCTTCTATCTTCACGCTGAGACGCAACCTGCAAAAATATCTTCAAGCATAGACCTAACCTGCAAAAGTGTCTGACATGTATGGCTGCAAAAGTGTCTGACATGTATGGCTGATGTCGGGTTGTTTATTGTGGTGGTTGGGATTATTATTTCCAACATCAATCACTTGATTTAATGCCAGATGCTCACCAAGCAATGGTGATTTTATTCACCAATACCACGTTCACAGCCACTTCATACAATCGGTTGTCCACGTTCTCCATGCATAGTGGATATTGCAGCAGTTATGTGTGGAAAATACAACATCACACGACAAGGCTAGCACAACTCCAACAGCAAGAAATCAGAACCTCCAGTTGCATGTTTGATCCATGCATCCACTGCATGCTCTCATGTCATTCACAATAGAGCATCAAGGCAAGGCTTAATTCCTCCTCAGGCCAATTCTCTTCACACACAACTTCTTTCACATCATCAAGCTTACACACAAGTCAATCACACTCTTTTTCTAGACTATGTGACTCTTCAAACACAGTGGCACATGACAAGAACTTTTGACTATGCCACTTTCCCACAGCAACAAGAGGTCACGTTCTCTACACAGCAAGCAACTTCACGTTATAGGCAACTTCAAGGAACTTCACTTTATAGGGAGCTGTAGTCACCAGGGAACACACTTTATTCCCACTAAACACACTTTTCATGCACAGTAGGAGCAACACTACTATGCCTCACCTCACAGCGAGCTCTGTGACCTCACAACTCTGATACCATGACAGAAACTTTGAAGACTCTATGAAAGAGCTTGTCAATCACATTACAAAACACAAAAATTTATACAAAATCCAACTGGTAAATCTTTAGAGGTTTTACCGAGAGTCATTAAATTCTTATTTAATTCAACCAACTATGGCCAACTCCCATTAAACTTGCTGATCGGAGGAATAGTGGTCGGCGTCGTTGGCTCTGTCGTGATTAATATTCTAACAATTTTTTCACAGCTCCGCAATCAAGTTTTCCTCCATCCCCAAAAATTCAAATTCTGTCTTCGCCCGCGCCAAAGATTTCAAACAGAAATTTTGAAATGAGCCCAAGGTACATGATGAACTAAGATAGAAAGCTTTGCTAAAAATCAGGAAAAGAAGACCAGTAAAGGTGGTTTGAAGGCGTGTCACCATGGAAACAGACATTATAATTGTCAAGAAAGTCCACAGAAAGCATTGTGCATTTCGAATGCTAGGGTCAAAGGCATTGAGGATTTTGCAAATGAATGGTCCGTTGCAGCCCTTGGCATCGGAGCATGGTTTAAGTTCCCTATTCTAGAATGCCTTTTTATCGCGAGGAAGCAAAGTTTTGGGAATTTGGGTCTTAATCGTTGAAAGGATGACCAAAAACTTCAAATTACACCGTGAAAACAGGAAGGATGGTGGAAAAGATTAAATCCCTCGTCAAAAGGTTGGAAATTTTTCTTGGATGAGTTTCGATTGTTTCTAAACTCTCTGTCACTACACAGTAGACAACAAAGATTGTCCAAGTTGACGACGACCTGATGTTTATGGTTTATTGAACTAGTCATTTAAATCGAAGGATTATGGTGTGGTTCGTGTTAGAGCCTAGATTGACCTCAAGCTGAAGGGAGGCAATCTTAAGATAACCACAAACCAAGATTAACCTAGTAGCTAGCCCTACCAGGTCGAGAGAGCGCTCTCTCCTTGTCAATCTCAGTTGAGATGAATGAATTAAATGTGAATTTTAGGCTATGTGTAGTAGCTCTAGGGTTTTTGGTTGATTTTGAAGGTTTTGTTGTTGGATCAAATGGAGCATGCAGCTTTGGGTCCGGGAAATCAAGTCAAGAATGCAGGGTGTTCTATGGGGCGAGGTAGGCAGGCATTTTGGCACTTGGAACTGAGTGAAATGGTAGGTCTAAGACTAGTGAGGAAGCTGAGGAGGGCATGCAAGGATCATGAGTCGTCTTCAGAAAGCTGAAAACATCAAAAACTAAATGTATTCCTAAGGCAGAGCACTGTTACCAATGTATTCTACCCATCTATCTTGATTTCATTCAGTTAAGAAGAATGAAATAGATTTTGGCACATATAACACATGAGAAAAACTAATGACAAAAGGAGAAACAATGAAAAACACATTACCACAAGAATCCCACAAAAATAGTTGCAAATCCTGGTTTATTTCCTTGCCAAACTACTGTAGAGATGTACAATGTAGCTCAAAGCATCCACAAGAGTCCAACCTTTGCTAATGACTGAAAAAATACATAATATAGACATCAAACCACCTATGCTAGTCATCACGAGTCGAATCCATGAGAAGAGGGGTGGTTTCAACCATTTATAAACTAGGAACAGGAATATAGGCAATGGAATAGCTTGCCTCTATAACCATGGAAACTAATTCATTTACCCCTCAACCACCTCAAAATGATGAATCTACCCTCTAAGGTCACTTTGCAATTACATTTACATAGCATAACATCAATTACAATCATAAATTCATCCATGATGAGAGAAAAAGCCAATTTATGAAAAATCTAGGCGAAAAATGGATTGTTGAGCAAAACAGACAAAATTTATCCTATGCGCAGGGCCACTGTTCCTATGCACAGCGCCACTTCAGACCCAGTTTTGGAGGCCTTCCCCTTGACCAAATGGAGCCCAAGATAGCTCGTTGAAAAATTCTTCCTATCTAGTTTCTCGAACATCTTAAAGTTTTGCATTTGGAGATCATTTGCCCCCTCAAAAGTGGAATATCCCAAGGTTGCTTCCTGTGTGTCCAAAAATTGGTAGAGAGGTCATGTTTTGATGGTTTTTTGACCTTTAGGTGACCAAGATTTGCTCCCAATTTGCTGAAAATTTCAACGATTGATGTTCTCATCATGTTGAATCTGAATATGCTAGGTATTTCTCCAAAAAGTGTCACATTAAAAAGCGCAGCGCCACCTATGCCAAATTCCTGTGTTGCAAAATTTAAATTTTGAAAATTGCAAAATCTTACCAAAATTTTCCCAAAATTGGTACAAGGCACCCTCATCCATTGCTTTGATGAGCAAATGAGGCATCAACTAGGATTTCCAAATTGTCTTGCTCCTTTGTGCTTCTCAAGGCCTTCCTCAACCTTGCCTTAAGTTTCCTCATCCTTATATTGCATATTTTGTTCCGGGTCATATAGTGATAGGCCATGTGACAAAGCATCTTCGTTTCTTTATTGGCCTTCTCAAGTAGCTTTTGAAGGTGTATGTTGACCCTTTCAAGCCAAGTTTCCCAGACATTCTCAATCTCTTTCTCAATGGAGGTCATCTTGACCTTTTCCTTCTTTCCCTTTTGTCGGTTCTCCTTGATCATTTGCAACTCCATGAGGACTTGCTTGTCAGTCAATTGCTTGTTTTCTTGCTCAAGATAATTGATGATCCACTTTTCCCTCTCTAAATTGATGGACAAAGCTTGTATATCGGCCTCTTGCTCTTTGATGATCATGTCTTTAGTTATCTTTGTACCTTGAGTCTCCAAATCAATGACATCAACTCCCTGTGTCTCCTCATGATCAACTAGGTCAAAGTCCCTCTCTTGCTCATCACTAGGATCCTTCTCCTGCATTTTTCTTTTGCCTTTACCCTTTCCCTTGCTATGCTACCCAACATGTACTTGTTTAGATGAAGATGAAGGCAAAGCCCCTTCCACTCCTTGTGCAGATAGCATTTTCCTGTGGCCTGAAGATGAAGGCGAGACCCCTTCCACACCTTCTAGAGATAACACTTGCTTAGCAGCTGCAAAAAGTTTCCTAGTGCCTCTCTCATAGGTCACAAACATTGGCACTCCCATAGTTTCAGTCTCTTGGACCTTTTGTTGTCCAAAAGATCCACCTTCTTCTTGAGGCACTGATGAAAATACTTGAGGGCCTTTGAACACTTCATGAGAAATGAAGGTCTCCCATGGTTTATTAAGTAGATTCAATTGATGTAAGACAATGATTTTAATCAAAGAGAAGTGGTAAATTTTATTTAACTGTTGGGGGTATGGCTTCTTCTTGACATAGAGTGCCATTTTCTCAATATTTCGGAACATGAAGTAAGGAATATTCATCATCCTCACCCTAGTAAAATTAATAAAAAATCTAATGTGGTAGGCGTACAAGCAAGAAAACCTACCTTCACAAGTAAAGTATTGAGTCTGTTATCTACCTTCATAAGTGGAGCAAACCTGTCCTCGAAGAATTTGAAGGGGAACACTCTCTTCAATTTGCCATGGTATTTAGCCTTCATGTAAGGCTCATAGTACTCCCTGTCAATATATTATCCTTTGTTCCATTTTTCACCTACATTTGTAATGCATGTAGCCTCTGAAATAATAGCAAGTGACAAAGTGAATGTAGCTCCAGCAAGGTTCACTTCATTGTTGTCCAGATGTGTCACAAACAACCTTGCTAATTCATGATGAAACTTAACCTTCTCCACCATTTCACACCAAAATAGGACTGATGTTTGAAACATGAGATGGAAAAAGTCGACAAGCAAGCAATTCTCTCAAACTAATGGGCTTCTCCCTAATTATCTTTCCCCCTTTGTGAGGTTTCCTCTACAGCAAATTTATTTCCCTAGAACTGTCACTATGTGTCTCTTCCTCCATTTCATACTCACTATCCCTCTCCATTATTGTACTGTTGTTTTTTCTTTATGGTCAATGAGGAGTGATGGATTAATGAATGAGGGTATGATGAGTATGAAGAGATTTTAGATAGGAAAGTTAATGAGGGTGCACAAGAATGGGACAGGGTGTGGGGAATGAGTAGGTTAATGAATGATGTAGGGTTTGGGAGTATGATAGGGTTTTGGGGAGTATTGCAGGAAACGTTCAGGGGGGGCATTATGTATGGGAGGATGAATTGTAGGAAAACAATGAAGATGATATAGGACAACAACAGTAATAATTGTATTTGAAAAACAACAGCAATTAGGGTTTAATGATATGGACAACACAATTAGGGTTTTAATGTGTAGAGAGACAACACAACCCAAAAATTAAAGCAACAACCCTTGTCTACAAAGAAAGTGATATTACTTACTTGGGAATAGAGAAATTTGGGTGTTTGAAAGCAATTTGATGTAATTAGCAACAATTGGCAGCTCAGATGACAGGTGCGTAGCGCACTTCCCAGGTGCGCAACGCCTATCCTATGCGTAGCACCCATTTCAAAATGCACAGTGGAGAAAACCCAGGTGCACAACGCCAATCCTATGCGCAGCATTGGGATTAGGTGCGTAGCACCAGGCAATTTTTCTCCAAAACACAACAAACTACTTCTCTTTGCTCACTATCACCTTAAATCATGATTTTGCTCATAAACTTCAATTTCAAACAATGAATTAACTTGAGAATGAAATGGATTTTATGTGGCTTGGGCAGTTTTTAATTTTTCACTCTACAAAACCCACTTTATAATGTCCTTTGGCCTTTTTTTTTAAATGCTCTGTTTTTTGGATGCTTGACTTTTTGCTTAAAATTGATGAACTAATGCTTGATGATCTTTGCTTTTGCAGTGGCATGTCTTTGGAAATATCAGCAGGTGACCAAAAGCAGCATGAGACTTCTTAATTACATATGAGAAATTTTTAAATTACATAAAATTTACAAATAAAAAAAAATGCTCTGTTTTCACCTCAAACTGGTTTTGAGGTGAAAATTTTATTAAATTTACAAATTATGATTTTAAAGCTTTCCTGATGGTTATTGTCTTCATCATGTATCTGCTTACCCTTATTGGTCAATGGTTACTAAAAATTTGACATGGTGAAACCCTAATACCTAATGAAACTAAAACCCTAAGACCTAAGAACTAAGACCTATTTGATGAAATAGACTGAAAATGAACCTAGACCTAACCATTGACTGAATTCCACAGGAAAAGTGGTCAACAGATAAGAATCATGAGGGAAAAAACTAGAATGTGACTACCATCAGTTGATCCAATGACCTAATGGGATGAAACTCATTGAGAATGGGACTCCTAATGTGAATGAAAAAGAGTGAATTTTGATCATTGGTGGTTGTGTGAAGACACTAACTATTGGAGGGGTAAATCCCCTCTACGGATAGAGGCAATCCATACTAGCCCAGAACGGGTCTAGCAACAATCAAACAATGCTACCACGCAAGTCCCTAATTGCAAATAAAAGGTAGGTGATGAAGAGCTACTTGGATTCCAACGCTTTTGTTCATAGAAGAGACGTCACCCACGCTCCTTTGCTTTGGACGGTCACAATCCTCCACTATCTCTGTGAATGGATACCTGCACACAAAGAGAACAACACAAACACAAGTGTGAAATCTAATAAATGCAATTATACATCAGTCAGGAAGGATGTAACTCAACATCAATTATTACAAAGACAATGAGAGTGGAACCATAATGATAGTCATCTATTATTAATAATCAACAAAGGAGAATACAACCAGAGTCCTGACGTCAAGTCCTCCTTTGGCTGGGTGCTCAGCTACACAAGTCTTGCAAAGCTTGAAAGGATGGGGAACAAGCCTCTCTCTCTCTTTGGTGACAAGATCTCCTCACTTAGGTTAAGCCTTATGGACATAAAGAAGGCTCTTGCAACTCTAATCTCTTGATATCTTCCTTTCAGCACTAGTATTACTACCAACTAGCTTGCTCAAGGCATGAAAACAAGCTTTTATAGATGAAAAGGAAGAGATAAGATCAATCACAACAATAATGGATTTGGCTTCATCACTTGGAAACTTCTATAGAATGGTGGCAAACTACTTCCCATTCAAGGAGATTTGAAGCCAAACCATCCTCACTTAACTTGGATGCAGTTGGTGAATGAGTTGGATAGAACTTTCGGAGGTTTGATTAGTTCAAGAATTTTCCCAAAAAGGTTGGCGCGATTGTGACTCTGGGATAGAGCGCTAATGGCGTGCCCTTTCAATAGGATTTTCCCCATTGGCATGGGCATAACACAGTGTACCAGCGCTAATGTAAAAAGGGTTGTTTTTAAGGGCAAAGAGCAGGAGATGTCTTCAGGGCATATGTAGCTCATGTTCAGAGGTGAATGATGCAAGTGGTTTCAAGTCTTGTCACTTCTCACAAGTCCCGGAATGAGTCCTCCAAGATGCAGGAGAGGGGTAACAGGGACGGTGACAAATGGTGACAAATTACTGTGTAACACCTCCTTCACCGCATACTGTCATCATGTCAGGACCCACTGCAGGTGCAGGAAGCCAACTTGGTGGTGGCTCTGGTTCTATCCCGGTAGTCACGTCTAGCAGAACCATTCCAGCAACCCCTTTGCTACCTTTCATGGATGGGTTAAATCTCCTAGATTTTATCCAGTTGATTACCGAACCCATATACCACGATGTTGGTTGATCGGCTATGCCAACTAAGCTTCCCTCGGACATTCCCAAGTTTGAGGGAATTCTGGCAAGGACCCCACTAATCACGTTCGCTCCTTCCATATGTGGTGTTCGTCTAATTCCATCACTGATGACTCCATTTTTCTTTGATTGTTCCAACACACGCTCACTAGAGATGCTGCGAAGTGGTACATCGACTAGCCCTTTACTTCTCATTTCACTTTTGTGATGCTTGTTAAATCGTTCCTTTCATATTTTCAGTTACCTCTCTGATACGACACCGATACAGAGCTCTTGACCACATTTCATCAGTCCTTTACCACCCGTCTTTCCGACCATGTCCAGGAATGGCGTAGAAGGAGGAGCATGTCTCATGCTCCTTCCTTCGAATACCATGTCTACTTCGATTGGTTTCTTAGGACTCTTTTAGCGCCCATTGCCAAATATGTTGCATCTCAATTTCCTCAGACAGAGGAAGAGTCTCTCTAGACTGCTTTGAGATATGATTTGATTTATGCTCAATCTAGTTATGTCTATACCATTATACCAGACCTCCCTCGTCCTGGTGGTGTCAATGCACCGGGGGCGTCTCACGTCACCGACAGTATCGTCGGAGCTATTTCACATTCTTCGTTGTATACTCAACAGAGTTATGGCTATCCGTAGGGGGGGACCAGTTCCTCCAACACTTACCCCTCTCTTACCAGCAACGTGTATTCAAGACAAAGCACATTTTATGCATTCACTCAACCACATTAGCAGATGTCAAGGCCAGCTAGTGCTCAACCTGTCTACCAGACCGTTGCCCTTTCACTATCTTACACCTATGCACAGTCGAGCACTCCAACCCCTCAGGAATTGGCGCCACAGCCTCCCATGCATCCTCAGCCCTAGCAGCCACCGCCCCCTCAGGGCCAAGTGTATGCATAGCAGAGTGCGACCAATGCCCAAAATTTGAAGAAAAATAATAAAGGGAAGGGTAACTAGGGTAACCAAGGTAATCAACCTAATCAACCCCAGGGGAACTAGCCTAACATTAGCAACCAACAGCAAGGCAACCAATCCAAGCAGAACAAGGTTGTTCATATGAACAAGCCTTGTGCATGTTGTGGTGTACATGGCCATTATACTCATGAGTGTCCCTTCTTACCTCAGATGCACCAAATGTGGGAAGCTCAAGCAGCTTCTAGAGGTTAGCCGCCCATGCAACGACTGCCTCAAAATCATGTTCCATCTCAACCGTCTGTGCTTACGAATCCTTTCCCTCAATAAGGATTTGAGGGAAGATAGTCACTATCGATCCGTTAATGTATTATGAGTCGTCATCCTTGACCTCCCATGAGTCCATTATCCCATCGATATCTAGTAAGCAGTTTTCCACCCCTCTCACTGGTGTTTCACCCAGAGCCTACAAAGATTCCACCTTGTTGGGTGCTTTCCCTAGTCCTCCCCCTCCCATCTTTGAGCCCAACTCATCAAGTGTTTGCATGTTACAAGTGTCATGGGCTGCTCAAAAGAAGTCTAGTACCTCTGGTCAACAACTAGCTCCACAACATCCTGTTGTTGCGACTTCAGCTGAGCCATCCGGATGTACCCCTCCAGGACCTCCTCCTTTTGTGGGTGCCTCTCCTTTATTCCCACCAATAAATCTTCCTCTAGGTCTTAACCATCCAGGAACTTTTCCACTGGGACATTACCCTGCAAGACAAATACCTTTCATGTTTCCTCCTCCTGGAATATTTTTTGTCCATGTCATGGCTTCGTTGAGTCTCTCTAATATGACTTTGGGGATCCCAATCTGGTACATTGATCCCCCAGCGAGCACTCCGCTAGGTCAGCTCAGACCATATCATGCTTTGACCCCGGTTCAACTAGTCCCTACAACCCTTGTCTCTACTCCAATTCCACTGCAAACTCAGCAAGAACCCACTGTGGTTGCAAAAGCATCTAGATAGGGGCGCAAAGCTAAGAAGAAGGAACCTAAGGAAAAGTCTCCTCAAGCACCTTCATATCCCAAGGCTCTAGAGTCGACACCTACGTGCACTTTTTGTAATATTGTTGGGCGTGCCACCAATAATTGTCCCAGACTTCCTCGTCTCAAACCATTAGATAATGATATGTTTCCTGAGTCTAACAAACCTGAGGTCCAAGTTACCTTACCTGATTTAGCCAAGAGACTTAAATCGTTGCGCACAAATCACCCTTGTTCTTTTTGTGATCATTATGGTCACTAATTCCCATTATTGCCCTCGTCTTGACAAATTTCGCAACTGCCTCCATGTGCTTCGTGAATTCTAGGCCACTCGTAATGGATCTACTCCTCTACCTATGGATTCTGGTACCACTAGTACACCATAATAGGGGGGCTCTAGTCCCACCATTGCGATCCCTCCCCCCGATGTCGAGATGACAGACTCCACAGTCCATATCCTCTATCTGTCTTCATCCTTGAGATCTTCATAGGAAAACCTCTATGAGGTTCCCGCACGTGCTTCTGACGAATCTCCCTCGTCAAAAACCCAGGTCTCCACATTGGTAGATCTTCCATCTACTAGCTCATCATCTACCATTTCAGATGATGCATATGTGAACCTTCTTTTTCAAGATGATGCACCAGGTAGTTCTGTCGCGTCATGTAGTCAATATTCCTCCCGTCCTCCCATCTTCCATTCTGATGAGGACATCATGGAAGCCATGTCTACCCCTGATTACCCTTGGGATGATATGCACCATCATGCTTACTTCCTTCCGCAGCAATCTCATGACCAATATGTTGTGTAATCTAAATACTTCATTCATGGTGAATTCGATTGGTTTAGAAATCCCATCCCTGTACCAAACACTTTCAAAGAAGGGAATATGGCCAACACCTCTCCTACTATCAAAATCAACATTTTTGATAAATCAGGTGATCCAGGTGGATATTGGTGGCCACCTGCCAAATCCACTTGGACCCCCACCAATATTTCTTTCAGCTTTTCAGTTTCCTTAATTGTAGCATAGTTTACTTTTTAGCAGTTTTTCGAGTCCTGAACTTTCGAAGCCGTTTTGAGGCCCTAAACGACGTTTTTTGGGAAACCTGGGAGCAACATGGGTCCGTGGACTGATGTTTCTCTTCCCAAAGTTGTAGTTCTTGGATATATCTTTCTAACGAGATACTGTGCGCGTCAAACGGAGATCGTATGCCAAAGTTATGACCCCAGGAAGTTGATGTACCAATTTACCCAAACGGGGCCCACAGTTTGGCGTTTCATCATCTAGGGTTAGGTTTTTGGATGTTTAGGATTTTCCATTGTTTCTCAACAATAAATGGGCCTTCGAGCCTCATTGTAGCACAGTTTAGAGGCATGTAGCCGCCACATCTCTTCTCAGAGATAAGCTACCATCGCCCTAGCTAGTTTATTTCCATTCTGTTTGTAAGCATATTTTAGTATTTTACATTAATGAAATGAAGTATTATTTCTGTTGCATTTTTGTGTATTTGGATATCTCTGTATTTTGTTGCGTTCTTGTTTAAATCCGGATCACGAGGGATCGAAGAAAACATTTCCTTAGGGGAATAGTGCACCCTAGAAAAAATGGATGCTTACACCAAGCTCTTCAAAGAATTCTATAATACCCTGGGAAGTGGGAAGTTCGAATCATTATGGCTAGGACCTTACATCATTCATAAGGACTTAAGCAAGGGGGCATATCTTCTGAAGGATTTCGAAGGCCAACTTCTTCCTAATCCTCGCAATGCACTCTACCTTAAGAAATTTTACCCATAACATATCCCTTTGATTTTCATGTATTCATTTTTGTCATGCATTTAGATAGGTTGCATCATCTCATTTGTTGTCTTTTGCACTTTTAAGATGGATCCATCATCCACACTATATATCTGTTATGTCGACGGTGCGAGTCACTTCTCCAGGAATCTAGCCTTGGCAGCATGGGCCATTTTCACCCCCTTGCATATGTTAGTCTATTCTAACAGCGTGTGCATTGGATCTGCCACCAATAACCAGGCCGAATGTCATGTAGTGATAGGTTTGTTAGTTGATGCCCTTGCTAATCACATCCTTCATCTTCATGTTCGTTTAGATTCCTTGCTACTTGTCATGCAATTGAATGGTGCGTATCATGTGCATAACTAAGTCCTCTTTAGAAAATATCTACGAGTTAAGTTATTGGTACGTGAATTTGAAACCATTACTTTCAGTCATGTTCCTAGAGCCCAAAATAACTTTGTGGATACCATTGCAAATAACATTCTAGATTGGCATTTATCACATGCATACCACAAAAGACAACCATCAACGCAACACATGGTGAACCATCATCATCATATAAAAGATGCATAATCACATTATGTATCACATAAAGCATATAAGTGTTTGAAGCCCATAGCTCTAAATACATTTGACATGCCCATAACATGTTACAAAAATCAAAACAAAGGGACCCACATGTCCCCGTCCCTAGCCACTATCTGGAAGATCTCGTGCCAAAGGCTTTGCTCCACCTGTCTGTAGATCATGTACCACCTGATTGGCCATTGCCATGCACCACATGATACCTCACCACTCTTAGGGAAGACCTGTACACTCATCTGCGTTCTGATCGTCTAGATCATGCCACCCGTGCTCAACAGCTCTGGCCAGGAGCACATCACATCTATGACGTATGTCAGCAAGTAGAGAATTGTCGTCTGGACCCTGGCATGACAATGATTTCCCTTGATCTGCAGCCCCAAGTGCTGCAACTCGGCCTACATATCTTTCTGACTTCACCGGTGTTATATCTGCATACCACATATTTTACTCTCAGTACCATATACATGTGATAAAAATATGAAATGCACCATAAAAATAGCAACTTAACACTTACTGTCTGGTCCCCATGTTGGTCCAAGTGGAAATGGTAGGTCAAGGTCACCCTGGTAGTTCATCCCACTATAGGGATAATCATATATGAATAGGGGCATTTGATCCCAATGTCCAAAAATTTTAGGTTGGAACACACACCCAACCCCCCCTCCTCCCCCTTTCCACAGTAGCTTCCCCCAGTAGTGCATCCTAGGCTCCTGTGGGCCCCCATCCCAGATCTATACATGAGGGCGGATGGTGGGTATCTTCTCAAAGAAGAAAGCACACAACAATGTACCAAATGCACAGTCATGGTTCATCTGTCTCCTGCATAGACTCAACTGTCGTTTCACCGATGACAGCATCATTTGGGCCCACCCATAGTAGGTCCCTGCCAGTACACTTGCAACAAGCATCATCTGCCCACCAGTGATG
>APFE031613638.1:0-11662 GCA_000404065.3 Pinus taeda
TTTTCTTCATATAAGGATCATGACTAATTGGTTTGATACCTTAATTACTTTGGTTTTGCCAATTTGTATTCAAAAGTATATATAGGAACATAGAGGGTTTCAAGGAACAGATAGGGTTTCTACAAGGAACAGAGGAACGAAAAAGATTGAGAAATGTTTGCAGATTCACGAAGATGGTGACAGTGCCACACCAACGTCACTTTGTTTCTGTTGTGCTAAGAGATGGCTAGAGAATCGCGTCGATTTGTTCCAAAAGGATTCTCCAGGTGGCGTGAGAAAGAAATTGTGCTTTTGGGAGGAATTGATGGAACGGAATCCAGCGGTGGGCCTGGCGGAACTACTCCATTCCCTGCCTGATTCCTGCCATGACTTTCCATTACAAATCCAGTGGAAAATGGTGTTGCATCTTCATCAACCAAACCTTCCTCCACACTGCAATGAACCAACACCTTTTCTTCTACAACCAAACCTTCCTCCTCATTTACCCCATTGCAATGGAGGGTTTGTCGAGAAAATGGAGAGACAAACACTAATGTTTGAGAGCCATGAGACTAGGGTTTCTGTGATGGGAATTAAGGGCATGAGGCCCAATGGTAGCAGAGTACATACTCATTTATTCATGGGTGACGGGAGATAGATATTAAGACCCTCATTCTTATGAAAAGTGGGAGACATGGGAGGGAAATAGCAGGAAACCGTGGGCTAGGCCATCTTAAAATGGAAACAAGACAACTGAAACCACCAAAACTTTTTTAGTGTAGAGGCTGAAAATCTTTTTAGCGCTAAATTGTTTTAGTTTTTATATGCTGGGGCTTTCACTATTATTTTGCAAAGGAACTTGAAGCTGAGCTAGAAGTTTCAAGGCATACAGTAAATGGTTTATTTTCCACAGGTATTTTCCTTTCAATTTGATGTATTTCCCTTGCAAAGATGTTAGCATTGGTATTAGTTTCCTTGCATAGCTATATTCATTGATATAGCTGTAGGAATTGGGATTATTTTCATGGTATAGATGTAGGCATTGGGATTATTTTTAGGGTATATTTGGGTTTGTGAGTATAATTTAATGTGTTTTCCAACTAGGGAAAGTAATTTTGAATTATACTAGTGCATGAACATGGAATCCCAACCTAATTTGAATTAATTGGTCTCTAGCAGAGTCTATATATTGCATTCATGTTCATCAATAACATATTATTAGATTTTATTATAAATTTGAATTGTCTCTCTCGTTCATTATTTAATTTCTTAGTGGTTTTATTCTCTCTTGTTTCTTGTTATGCAAGTAACTATCTAGTATTTTTTCACACTTATATCTTTCTATTATAGTTTTATCTTGGCTAAGAAACTCATATTGGTACCATTTCCTAGAGTCTTGCATTATTGTGATTTGAATACATTCTCCTTGAAGGAGGTTTTGTTCAAGAATGCTTATTTTTATTTTTCTTATGTAATTCACTCTTGGAACCATTTCCAAGAAGCTCATATGAATTGACTATCCCAACCTTAGACGAATCAAATAATGATTTGTTATTAGATGTATCTATCCTTTTAGCATGGTGTATTTTTATGGAGGTGATTTTCCTCATTTTATTTGTAGATAATATGTGTTTTTTAACCTCTCAACAAATCTTTATCTTTGAAATTAATCATTGGTATCATTAGGTCTTTGTGGCAATTGCTTTTGAATTTCAGATAGATTTTCTAGCAACAATACATCAATTCTAATGGTCTTTCTCTCTCTTGGATTATCCTTTCATTATCTATCACGCAGCTTTAGAGTATTTCTTTTAGGATCCTCACTATTTCTGCAAGATTTAGGAGTGTTTCTACTTTAGGATCCTCATCATTTCTGCAAGATTTAGGGGTTTTTCTACATTCATCCTCTCTTGATATTCCTCACATTTGACATGGTTGGTTTCTTCAAGAGGACATCATACCATATTGGGTTTTTCTTGTGATGTTGGTTCCACTTTTTTCACTCAATTATATCTTCTTTTTAGTGTTGTAATGCAAAAAATTCAATAATTAGTTGTAAATTAGCATCACGATTTAAATTAATAATGGAGTATAAACTTTTATATGCAATTGTGTCTTATAACATGATAGTGTTGCACCCTAACCCAACATACAACATTGTAACAATCCTAATTCATTTGGGTGTGTTTTGAGAAATGAGGTCATCCTTTTATGAAAATGCACTCTCCATTGGCTCATTGCTATATAATTCAACTTTTGTGCAATAAATGGCCACATTGTGTCACTTAATATCTACCATTCTAGGAGATGCACTCGGATGATCTTTTGCTTGGATATGTGATCATGTGTTTGGCATTAGACTCTAATTCTTTAGCATGAAATAGGTCCATATCACACACAACTTTATTTTACCAGCAAGATAAAATCACATATAATATGGAAATTTTCTTTATCAACAATATAGGGAATGGTCCTTGTAAGTCCAATTGCAATTTTTGTAATATATTGCTCAAAGTCAGTATTCTGTCTACAATTTTGGTTCTTCTTGAATCCCCTTTAATAGGAACATTCATATAATCAAAAATAGTATAAGCCTCATCTACTTCTCCAGATTCTACAGGATTTTATATGAGGAGAATACTTTCAAAATGATCTGTCCCCTCCAAAACCATAGCATCCTTCTCCATGACACACACATGGTCTCCAAGCGGGACATGCAGTGACAAATATTCAGTCTCTCATGTCACACCAATTTCTATAAGCTCAAGATTTTTCACTAGGGTATCATATTCTAGTCCCTCGGCATGTTCAAGCCTCTTCAATGGATTATCCAAGGAAAGTTGATGATTGCACACATCCTTGTCTTCTAGAAGAGATTCATTCATACTTAAACAAGGGGATATACTGTAACTTTTTCTAAGTTCCTGAACTTTTGGATGGAATACTCGAGTCTAGGCCAAATCAAGTGCTTAAGCAAGGAGATATATTATATCCCTCTGTAACCTTAGGGATCCTCAACGGAGTATCAAATTGGGAAGGTTCCTGCTTTCTCACCATAATCTGTATATTTTCTCCAACTTTGAAATTTTGGGTCTCTCCAGTCTCCTGGCCATTGTTTCCCTAAATTTTGGCGGGGTCAATGAATCACTCATGTTTTTCATTATATTCCATATCAAACAATTATTCTCTAATTGGACTTGCATCAGTTATGCCATCAACAATAAAAATACTTTCCTGGCATGCTCCATATTCAACTTCATTCTTTTCCACAGCTATATTATATCCCTCTATAACCTCAGGGGTCTTCAAAGGAATATCCAATTGGTGAAGTTCCTACTTGCATGTAGCTTCTGTAACAATCTCTGAGATATTTTCTATAAGAGAATCAGCTATACCTTAACAAAATAATGCATGATTGCTCTCCATAATCTTGGGCATATCTAATGGATCACTAATGTCCAATCCAAACAAAGAATTCAAGCAAGGAGATGCACTTGATATCACTTGAGTCACTTGATATCTACCATTCTAGGAGATGCACTGGGATGATCTTTTGCTTGGATATGTGATCATGTGTTTGGCACTAGACTCTAATTCATTAGCATGAAATAGGTTCTAGAGGGGTGTTATGGAAATATGATTGATTCTCCTCTGAACATCTCAAATCTCCACAAATCTGTGCATAGGTATAATACCAAGCCATGATATTTGTAGCTTGGGTCTTTGAGAAGTATGAGGCATGAAATTGGCAGTATTTGGTTTAATCCCACACCAACATTTACTCATGAATTGATGAAACCGAAGCTCATGGGTATTCATTGCATTGTCATTCATTTGAATTCACTTATTCCATGTGTGGTTAACTATATTGGAGGGTTAAACATAATTCTGGGTTTTTATACCCTCTCTGCCACCAGTACTCTACATTATTTTATGTCTTTTCATTTTCCAAGCATATTTCAGGGTTCTTTATTGCATATTGGTGCTCTTCTAAAGTAGCACACCTTTATGTATATGGAGACATAAAGGTAGTGGTTCGCCATGTGGTCTTAAGTCGAGATTACCCATACTCTAACAATTAATCAATGCTCAAACACAGATTTAGTGGATGGGTTGTGTTTCATGGAGTAAAAACACTTATAAATGTGGAGAAAACACATCATTACTATAAATATAGAGGAAACCCATATTTTTTCTTGAAGAATAATTCCTGAACAAGGGAACAAATTAGTATTGTCTTAAGAATTGATTTTATTTTGAATAGTCTCCTCAGCTGTGACTACCTTTTCAAGAACAGATTCATCCATACTTGAACAAGGAACACATCATTAATATTAATACTAGGGGAACCAGAACATAGTCAAGGCATTCCCGAACTAGCGAACACATCAATACTGCCTTCAAAATTGTTTGAAGAATCAACAATTTTCTGAGCCATGTCCAGTTTTGTTTCTTTATAATTACATGAACAACTTAATTTTTGTTATGAGGTATCACTCTCTATTTGTGTGTAGACATGAATCCAATCAACCTTGTAATGAGATGACTCACCTGCATGTTGAGAAACACTAGGAATTGGCTCATACATAATAGAGACATTGTCCACTTTCGAACCATGAAATTCATCAAGGCCATAAAACTGTTTGTCATTGTCTCGACTCTGAATAATGAAATTTGTCTTCATGAACTTCAACCTCAATAGTTGAGTTATGAGGTTGTAGACCAACACCTGAAACTCAAATATTCTCATAATCTTCTTGAGGTTCATTGTATGATGAATGAATCAGTTGATGATCTCCAAATTTCAAAGAAATTGCATTAGACAACATGGGACAACCATCATTTTGGCTACTGTTATTATTCTTATGTGATTTTCATTCTTCATCATCATGAGTTTCACTTTTGTAAACCTGTTCAATTTTCTCTTCTTTTTCAACTACATGATCTTGATATCTTTCAATTGCATTTGAATTCTTAAACCCATAGTCGTGAGTTTCATTATTAACAAGTGAGATGGGATTTTCCTGAACGGAAGTAGCTGAAATTTACTGTATGGTGCATTCTTCACCATATCGAACTTCATTGGATGATGCCTCCTTTCTAAATAACAATTCTTTCTTGTCAATGAAAAATTGTCTCCTTTCCAATTAAGACAAGAAAAGGAATTTTCTTTATGTATCCCATGGAGTATAACCTTTTATATGAAATTGTGTCTTATAACATGATAGCGTTGCACCCTAACCCAACATACAACATTGTAACAATCCTAATTCCTTTGGGTGTGTTTTGAGAAATGAGGTCATCCTTTTATGAAAATGCATGCCCCATTGCCTCATTGTTATATATTTCAACTTCTGTGCAATAAATTGCCACATTGAGTTACTTGATATCCACCATTCTAGGAGATGCACTGGGATGATCTTTTGCTTGGATACGTGATCATGTGTTTGGCACTAGACTCTAATTCATTAGCATAAAATAGGTTCGAGAGGGGTGTTATGGAAATATGATTGATTCTCCTCTGAACATCTCAAATCTCCACAAATCTGCGCATAGGTATAATACCAAGCCATGATATTTGTAGCTTGGGTTTTTGAGAAGTATGAGGCATGAAATTGGCAATATTTGGTTTAATCCCACACCAACATTTACTCATGAATTGATGAAACCACAGCTCATGGGCATTCACTGCATTGTCATTCATTTGAATTCGCTTATTCCATGTGCTATATTGGAGGGTTAAACATAATTCTAAGTTTTTATACCCTCTCTACCACCAGTGCTCTACATTATTTTATGTCTTTTCATTTTCCAAGCATATCTCAGGGTTGTTTATTGCATATTGGTTCTCTTCTAAGGCAGCACACCATATCGCTTCATCTACCATAATAATTCTTTGGACTCCGATTAGTATTTTCCATGCATGCTTAATATGCTTCACATGCATTGCTTTTCAAATGTTGATTTCACAGTTTAATATAAACTCGTGATAATTTATTTAAATATTTTATATACAAAATTATGCTTGTTTGTTATGAACACTGTTTATTTTTTTAGCACCATATATGGAACCTCGTTGGTTTCAATCCATAATTGCAGAGAGTCAACCAACCAAGAATTTCATTTAATTTTCTAAAATCTCTACCTTTAATCCAACTTCTGAATGTTGTTATATAAATGATCGAACAAACACTAACTGTGGCAACAAACTATCTTGGGGCATTATCTGGGTAGTGAATCATCCTTGAGACATTATCTGAGGCATTGGCCTATCTCTAAGGCATTATCTTTAGCAGCACATTAAATTTGAGGCTTCATTGTGGTAGCAATATGTCTATGAAGCAATTCTGAGATAGAAAGATACCTCTGAGGCACTGTTGATGACAACATATCATCCCTGATGTATCAATTGTGGCAGCGAACCACCTATAAGGGATTGCTTGTGGCAACAAATCACCCCTAAGGTTTTTATGTGGCAGCAAATCATCTTGAGGTATGTTCTGGGGTTTTGAGGCAAGCAAGGTCTGGTTTGGAGTTGATTGTGGTTGTAATGAGATAATGAAGTAATGTTTATAGGCAGCAAGGAGATATTCTACATAGATTACTTTGCATTATGCGACAACAATTTAAGACAGTGCATTATCCTTTGTAATATAATCCAGAGAACTCCTCAATGAAATTAGTATTACATGCATAGAAGTTTAAACCAACATATTTTGGAATAATTTTATGGTTTTACATGTTATCATATATTTCAATATTTATTTATGTAATGATCCTAACTAGTGTCCACAACCTTTTCTTCGCAGATTTCTATTACATTATTCTATACAAAATGGCAGACCAGGTATTTATGTTGCATTTGGTATTTGTATTATTTATGTTGTTGATTTAGTTAGAGGTTGGATTTGTTTTTAGAAATAAATTTAAAATGATACTTCAAAAGTTTGTTTGTGACTAGTTAAATGCTTGTTGGAACACTCTGATAAGCTTGCCTCAAAGTGTTGGACAGATCTTCAATGCTCACTCAACACATATTTGGTGTTACCGATTCTATTTTCTTATCGGCTTTTTGATCAAGGTTTTCTTATTTTTATGTTATTATGTGTTTTTTTAAGAATGTACCCATGGGTGTTATCGATGCTACTATGGGGGATTCAATGATATTGACTACTTTTATGGAAATGTTAACAAATGCACGAGGGGAAAATGTTGCTATGGTGATGCATGAGGTAATCTTGAATATTGTCTTTTATATGTTCAATTGTCTTATATTCCTTATTATATTATACTAATTTATTTTTGTGGAATGCAAGCAATCACTAAAGTCATTCCAACCCCTATAACACATTGTAAAACATCTAAGGTAATGATAGTGGTAAAACTTGATCAATATTTTTGTGCATTTAGTTAACTTATTTCACTATGTATATTTATTAATATTTGTGTTTTTACTAAGCGTGCATTTTGTTGGCATGCAGGATTCATTTATGCCCCTCAATACAACCAACGTTGGCATGCAGGGATCATTAATGCCCCCATATACATCTAATGTTATGCAGGATGTAAGATTCAACCATTTATCTATGTGAGTTTGATTATGTTATTTGTTGAGAAATCTAGGGCATATATATAATAAAGGTTTTGTACAACGACTCCATGATTTATGAGGTGTTATGAAGAGCTACATTATCCCTTCAAATGGATCACCCCATCCATTTTTTTCTTCTTGTACATACAATACTATTTTAACAAGTAACCTAAGCAATATGTTATTCCAAAACATGATGTCAAGTCACTTTTTTAGGGTTTTTATGTAATCAAGAGGCCTTTTTAGGGTTTCTTAAATTCAAACCTTAGATCATACTAGTTTCCCTTTATGTCATTCTAGAGTTTATCCCATGCCCTAGAAATCAAATCATAGGGAACAAATACCTTAAGATTAAGGTTTCTAAATACTAGGGTATTTCTTAAAATATAAACCCATAAATTCAACCCTACTACATCTTATGATGGACCCTTTAAAATAAAATTATTATACATACCTCATGGACACCTATCTATACTGATTAGTATTTTGGTTGCCATGATTATTTGCAACTTTACTATACATTGCATTGATCATTTGCCACCTTCATGACCTTCTTTTAATGAGTCTTCTGAGATATTGTCATTCTATAATGGGACTTTCTTCTTCATGTGTTCATGAAACCCATGCCTCAGTCATAACAAAAATAATCTTCTTTTTCCTTTTTTTACATAAATTACATAGAATTGTGATTAGATATGTCATTATGAAGACCGAACCTAGTTACATATTTCAAAATTATTCATCTGTTATTCCATCTTATTATTTATATTTGTGCCTTTCAGGATGTTTCTAGGATGACTCCAACAAGTATAAAATCTGTTGCTATAGAGGGTCATGTTATGCCATCTACACCTAGACCAAAACCCCATAACATGCCCTCTACATCAAATGTGGGTCTAGTCAGCATTCTCCCACCAAGACCATAACAAGTTTCTTTGAGGAGTCTTATAGACTCACAAACAAGAATGTTAAGGCTCCTACCAGATATTCCTACAAATGTTTAAATTAGACAAGAAATAATTGAACAAATTCAGTTATGGGAAATGTCATTGTTGGAGAGTGTAGCTCCTGCAAGAGATCAACAGGTAAAATTATTTTTTTTTTTATAATTTCATTTGTTATGTTTAGGATCATTATTTTAGATACGAAAAATAGTTTCATATTTTGGTTGGGTTCTTAATAGTTCCACAATTTCATTGTAAATGCATGAAGTAAGTGACACAATGCCTAATGTATCTATAAGGGAGCCTTCCTCAATCCCCAAGACTACAACAATATCATCGGTGACCACAAAAGGAATGCAAGAAGTTACAATCTTGCTCACTTCAGAAGGAAATGTCTTGAAGGATGAAGTAGGGCTGAAATTTTATCACTTTATTTTTCGTTGTGTAAAACAATTATTTGGAAATACCATCCAAATGGATTGGAGGAAAAAAGCCAATGCCAAAAAACAGGAACTATTTAAAGATGTAGTAATAGCATTTGGTAATCCTGGATTTGATAAGGAACTTATTTTACAGATTTCAAGTAAATACATGCACTCAAAGAGGTCCAATTTAAGGACAAAATTGACAAAAAACTTGATGTATCCATGTCCAGCTTGGATCACAGACCAAGTGATGTGAGATGAACTTATGAAAGATGCCAAGTTTAAGAGGAAAGTCCTCAGAAATCCAAACTATACGCCATCTGCAAAAGGAGGAGCTAAGAGACACCTACGAGATACAAGAAAAGCAACCCAAGCTAGGGTGTCAAAAATTGGATCTCACAAATTAGGTTCTGGTGGATATAATAGTAATCATGGTGGTATGGTAAGTGATATTTCCATCTATTATATTTTCTATTTTAGGCAAAGTAACCATGGTCACATTGAGTTAATTGTACCTTATTAGTTATTTTACCTTATAGATATGATTATCTTTGTTAATGTAGGTTCACCAGTTTCAAAAGGAAGCTTCAAAGGAAGACCTAAAATATGTTGTATTACATGGTTCCCAAGGTCTTCGCCAACACATGATAAATCAAGGGGAAAAAATAACTACTGGTTATGGATCTGAGGTTAGTTGTTTATAATATTATATGAATAATGCAATAAATCAGTTGGAGGTTTTAATGTTATTATAACAATTTAAAGTGTGTTGTGTATAGGAATCAGGTGAAACATTTGGGAGTGAGCATGAGGAGGAGATACAAGCACATGATGATTTGCTTATTGCACAAAATCATCCAATAGTCATTCTTGAACCTTGGCAGGAAACCATTGTTGAATTTCAGCGAATGGGAGATAGAAATAATGAGGAGGGTGTTCAATGTGATGAGCATTCCACACCCACAATTAATGTAGCGCCTCCCAAAAAGAGGACAAAAAGGATTGATATGTGTTAAATTTTAATAAATTGAACATGCATCGCTCTAGCTTCTAAGGAGTGCACTAGGTTGTGAGGGTCCAAACATAAACTAATTATGTGTGCAACAAAACAAATTTTGAAGATACTTTGGTTTTTTGATGAGTACTTACATATTATGGGCATCACTAAGACTGTTGCAAGTCCTAACTTGTATTATTTGTTTGATTATGATCAATTTGATATGCTTATATTTGTGTTGTATGTAGATGACTTGGTCCTAAAAGTTAGTTAAAAAAATTCTATCCCATGGTGCAAGAAGAAACTGGCAAGTGAAGTTGACATGAAGGACATACATCTCATGTGTTATTTCTTGGTCTTGGAGGTTTGGCTGAGTTGAGGTGAGGTGGTCCTCGAATAGGGGTAAGTAAGCAATTGAGATTCTGAAGAAATTTTCGATAATGGACAATAAACCATAGGCTACTTTTATTATACATATTTTGAAGTTATCAGTAGATTAAGATTCAAATTTGGTTGATTCATCAGCGTACAAAAAGTATATAGGTTCCCTAACATATCTGGTAGAATTTAGCAGTCAAATTGTTATGTATATGAGATCCCTTGTCTCACAAACAAGGGGGGCTCGACACCAGTTTATTGTCAAGCTTGGTTGCTAATATATGGTTGAGCTGAGGTTGCTGCAAATATGCTCCATGGTCTGAGATATGCGAAGTACTTAAAGGGCACACTGGCACAGTGCTTTGAGCTACTGCATGCTTTAGTGGATTTTGACAAGGCCAGAGATGCAGGTGGCAAGAAGAGTGATTCATGGTTTTGTTTCAGCTTGGGTTCAAATATAATATCTTTCTTAGGATGGGATACCCATGTGTGCAAGTTGAACAAGTCCCTTTCTGGGCTAAAGTAGCCTCTTGTGCTTGGTACTCATGGATTTATGAGTACTTACAGGTTATGGGCATCACTAAGACCGTTGCAAGTCCTAAATTTTATTATTTGTTTGATGATGATAAATTTGATATGCTTATATTTGTGTTGTATGTAGATTACCTGGTCCTAACAATTAGTTTAAAAAACTCTATCCCATGGTGCAATAAGAAACTGGCAAGTGAAGTTGACATGTATTATTTCTTGGTCTTGGAGGTTTCACTGAGTTGAGGTGAGATGGTCCTCGAACATGGGTAAGTAAGCAATTGAGATTTTAAAGAAGTTTCGGATAATGGACAATAAACCCTAGGCTACTTTTATGATACATATTTTGAAGTTTTCAGTAGATTCAGATTCACATTTGCTTGATTCGTCAATGTACAAAAAGTAGATAGGTTCCCTAACATGTATGGTAGACTTTAGCAGTCAAATTGCTATGTGGATGAGATCTCAATACACTCTCCTAGTCATCCCAGCTGTATAATGCACAGTTGTACCGTTGTAAAACTAACATAGGCACCAAAAGCTATGCTACTAGAAAGGATTAAAAGTAAAGTAGGATGCTAAGACCTTAATGTCTTTGCATGTCAAACACTATGCTGATACTCATTTCATTATTTACTTTTTAATCATCATTGCTAACCATTTTTGATGATGCTAAATTGAATGCTCTTTTTCCTATTTCCTAGGGCATATTACCAAATATCCTAGAAGAGTTACTAGTTATCAGGAAAAGAGCCAAGGCAGACCTAAAGGTGGTGAACTAAGTGCTTCCTATGTTCATGTTACATGCTTGTATTTTTTC
>APFE031613639.1:3520-18317 GCA_000404065.3 Pinus taeda
CAGGGTGGTTATGAGGTCCCTAGAAGTGGAGTAAACAGATTGTAATTTGGGTAATTTTTCTAATTGCAAACAGGAACATACTTGTGTATTGGCAGGGTGGTTATGAGGTCTCTAGAAGTGATGAATTTGAATTTTTCTTGGTTTTATACATAGTATTAGGTTTTTTCTCATGCTTTATGTGAATGGCACGGGTGAATTTTATCTTACACCCACTAGGTTATCGATATGTAATTTCGGTAATTTTGATTTCAAAAGATATTTTAAAGAAATGCAATGATTTCGTTTGTGTATTCAATAAACACAAGATTTTTTATAATTGATTAAAATATTCGCCATGCCTGGTGAGATATTCACCAAAAAATTATATATACATGTCATATTATTAATAAAATCGCCTTCCATTTTTCCTATATACCATGGAGATTCGCCCATTTATTATACATGTAAATTTAGGGGGGGTTATTAAAATTTTCCCTGAATCTTTCCATAAGTATTGATTTGTAATCTCAGTCACTGAGGGATGAAAGTAATGACAAAGGTAATATTCCATCGTTTGAAGTTCCCCTCTTACTAAATATTTAAATATATCACCACAATTTAACTGTTAGTTAAAGGAATTGTATTTGATTTGTAAACAATTCATTGCTTGATTTATAGATTTTGATTTTTTCCCCTTTTTATTTTTTCTCAGATTTGGTATGAGATATCTTCCAAGATTTGGGTTCCCTAGTTTCCCCACCATAGCTACAAGGTTCAGATGCTATCATTAAATATTCTCGGAACGTTACAACTTTTCCAGTAAGTGTGCTTTGAAACATTGTTGTTGCTTTTCCATGGTGTTAATGAAAATAAGCACTGCAACTAGTGTCATTATTTAGATTAAGTGCCAAAATCTAGGTGGTCTTGTAATGATGGAGTGATTGTTTTCTAGCTACTAAGGCCATATGCATTTTTATCTCTTATGTTGTCCTGAGATATTTAAATTCAGAATAAGAATTGAGGTCTCGTTTCGACTGTAGATTGCAGTGAGTTTCTTGAACATAATATTTAGTAGATTATCTTTTACTAATCAACTATGGATGTGATCCCTCGCAGGAAAGGAAATTCAAAGTGACTTTGATTTCACATTGATTTGTCAAAACATCCACACAGGAAAGGAGATTCAAAGTGACACTGATTTGTCAAAATGGAGGCAAGAGAAAAGGAAACTTTGTATTCAACAATGCTCTTAATTTCATATGTACATGCACAAAATATTAGTAGAAAATATTGAAGGGTTGCCTAAGTAATATTTTCCATTCCACTACATTCTTTACAACTTGTAAATAAATAACTCGAAACAATTCATTACACTACTTGTTATTCTTTATTAATCAATGGTTAAGATTTTGATATTGAACTGGCTAAGGTTTTTCTTCCTTCTGTGAAATTGTGTGTTCTATAATGCTTCTTTTCCATTCACTATGTATAGAATATAAAGTGTGTCTAATGGAGTAGGAAGATTGGAAAGTCTTGTGATCCTTTAATTATGTTACAAGGCAGAAACCCAACAGGGCAGGGTAGGTGCATCCACACAAAGGGGTCACAAATACCAAAGTTGGTATTGGCTAGTGCCTTGAGCTAGAAAATTTCCTTTACCCTTGTATTAATAATGAATCTGGAGAGGATTCTAATATTATCTTTATAAGATTTATATTAGTTAAGATTGATGAATAAAATTCATGAGACATGAGGTAGGATGTCCTTGCAAGGTGGTTGTTGATTATTGGAAGCTACGATGGCCATTATGTCAGGCTAGGTGGTCGCACTCCCTTGATCGTGAGCATGATTGTGATCAATATGGAAGACTTCATAGTCTAGATTGATTGTTTAGTAGCAATAGTTAGTGGGCTCATTCACAAAATCTTCTATTTCACTAATCCTTTTTATAGAGTTGTCAGATTCAATTTCCAAAGGTTTTAATTACAATATAGAGTTGAGTTCTGAGAGAGTTGTGATTCACAGTGTTAAGTATAGCAGCTATGACACTTGAATGAAGACAAGCATAGTAGAGGTATCAGACTCCCTTATAAGCTTACCTACATATTATAAGGGACGTGGTTGGCTTTTTTATAATTTTATAAACAAGTTCCATGTCATTGAAATGTGAAAAAAAAACAGTGATATTGCCACCATGTGGCTCTTGTCATATATGGTTTTATACTTTTTCAAAAAATTCTCTAAGAGTTCACATGCTAAGATTCACTAGAATTTACAAAGTTTTATTATTTAGTGAAAGACTCACCAGATCTTACAAGATATTTAAATTGAGTAAAATATTCCGCCATGCCTGGTGAGAGATTCGCCAAAAAATTATATATACATATTATATTATTAATAAAATCGCCTTCCATTTTTCTTATATACCATGGAGATTTGCCCATTTATTATACATATAAATTTAGGGGGGGTTCTTAAAATTTTCCCTGGTCTTCAGACTATTTCCCCTTATCATCCCTTGTTTCACTCCCACTTTGAAGCACTATATTCACATTCGGATCCTCTTCGCGAGGCTCAGACCTCATCATTTGCAGGTTTTGAGTCGGGTGAGGAGGTAATGCCCCTTTGTCGTGTATCCTTGCTATTAGCATAGGAAAATCCTCTATTTCATGATAAAAAAAGTGCAATATTTTCACAACGTATGTGTTAGGTTAGTGCAATCACAGGCATAGTGTCCCGGTCCTCTGCAATTATAGTAGATTAACTATCCTCGACCTCTGCCAGGTCCTCCTCTGCCTCAGCCTCGTCCGCACCCTTGAAAGCTTGTTCATGCCATCACTATGCTCTGGTCAGGGGGTTGTATTTCTGCCTAAACCCTATAGGTAGGTTTTCTGTCCATCATCAATTCATAGCTTTTGCAGTTGTGTTCATCATGCCCTATTGACCTACAGAAGTTGTAGAATAGTTGTTGTGGTGTTTGTACAAACTTCTACAACAAATGAGAGTTATCCGTCGTATGTTTTCCTGCTACCTGACATATAGCACACCACAATGTAGGCCTCACGCTTGGTCTTGCTTAAGCTTTTGGCCTCAAGGGAATTGGTCCCCCTCCTACAATGTAGTTTTCAAAGACTAGGCAATGGTCTTTGTCAAGCCCTTGACCCTGCATTTCAGGCACCATACCTCTTCATGCACCTCTGGTCAAACTGTTCTGTCCTGCTTCAAACTTTTCATTTCAAGGAAAATATTTTGCAACTACACATGGATATGATGAACCCCCAGATTTGGATCTTTCATCGGTGTTTCATGCAGTCTCATTGCAATCTCCAAGGTCTTTTCCTGAGTTGTTATCCTCTATTGTGACAATCGTCTGGTTTCATCATGATTTCCTTAAATCCTACAATCGGCTGTGCCTCAGATTTAGGCCTACTGAACTCTTTATTCAATGCGGTCTGGATGTCTGGCACTCCAGCGTTTGGGTTATCATTGGAGTATTTATTGTACCAGGTTAGCACGCCATCCTGCAGAGCACTAACCAATGTTTCCTTCTTTGTAGGTTTTAACCCCGTACAGAAATTACCTGCATATAAATTCTAAAATGCAGAAAATAAACAATGCGAGAGAATAACACATAAAACTTATATACACAAAGATTTTCCCTTGGATCCCAAAACCGAGACTACCAGAATGATTTTTCATTATGTTCTTTTCAATGTTACAATACATATTTATACATGCCAAAGCATCCAATACCATGGACTGAAAACCATTGCGTCCAAAACCATGTGTGAAAACCATGCACAAAACCATAGGTAAATCCACCCAACCTAATATAGGATCCAAAAATTTTTTCCCTGGGGTGCTGCCCCAGACCCTATAGAGGTGGCCTACCTGTCCCCCATAAACCCCATGGACAAGAGGTGCTTCTGCCCCCTGCTACGCAATCGATGCCATGAAGGGGGGGCTCCATCCCCCTCTAACCCCCCAGACGGGGGGGCTGCCGCGCCCCTATGACCTCCCTGCTACGCAATCGGCACAACGAAGGGGGGGCTTTTCCCACCCTCTAACCCCCAAAACCCAACATTCTACCACTTGTTGTTTTCTTTCTTGTAGAATTCTTGCAGAAACTTCGATAGATCTAGAATTATAGTTAAATTAAACACAAGTATTTTGCTGATATTCAAGAGAGGAAAGAAAAAATTTGCTCCTTAAAATCAATTTATTAAATTAATTAAGAATAGTAATACATGAGCAACCAAACCTCTAATCCCAAAGGGAGGTATTTATATAGAAGTTTCCGAATCTAGAAAACTAGGAAAAAACTAGAAAAGGCTAATAAAAGTTAAAGGGAGGCCTAAAATAGCAACAATGACTCAAGAAAACCTATTCCAACTATTAGCCATGAGGAAATCATGAGGAGGGGTGCATTTCCCAATGAAGGAAACTATAAAACATGCTAAAATGGTATGGGGGTTCAAATCCCTTGATTTAAGGGGGAATCTTCATGTGGGGCGCCAATCCTCAAATAACTCTAGTGGATGAGGTGTGGTTAGGTGTGAACATGCACTTAGATTTATAAATGTTTTAGGAAAGTGGTTGGACAAATATTTCCATAATATTAAGCCTTTAAAGGAGAAAAACAAGGGAAGTTGGTCCACCGAGCTAGTTTACCAAAAACCGAGTGTGAACATGATTTTTAGTGCATGTGGCTAAGTGAAGGATACTTAGGCTAAAAAATAAATGTAGATGCTAAGACTATATTCCAACACCCCCCTTTCATCCTAACTCACTTATCTAAACTGAGTCTTGGCCAATATGCCATGTTAGGTACTCAGGTATAATAAATAAAAGATCCTCATAAAATGAAGAAAGAGGGAAAACCTTGTGGGAACACCCCCCCCACCAAAAAAAAAGAAGAAGGAAAAAGGGATAAGTGGCCAAAAGGGCCTACTCAGCTATCTCCACCACTCCAAGCATAGCTATCATTTCTGAAAATTTCATTTCAGTGAAATACTTGGTGAAGATGTCTACAACCTATTGCTCAGTAGGGCTTGTAGTGATATGACTCGGTCACAGATTAGCTCGCAGATGTAATGCATGTGAATCTTGATGTGCTTGGTCCTCTACCTCTGAACTAGATCAATCAATATCTGAAGGACTCCTGATTGTCACAGAATATGATAGTTGGAAGTGGATACTAAATACCGAACTCAGAGAGAAGCCCCTACAACCAAATAGCCTGTGTAGCTGCATTCACTGCACCTCTATACTTTGCCTCGACTGTAGATAAAGAAATCGTGAATTTCTTCTTGCTAGACCAAAAAATAGGCCCTGAACCAAAGTTGAAAACATAACCAGAGCTGGACTTGCGGTTTATACCATCGCTAGCCCAATCAGAATCTATATACCCAATCAGTGAAAGTGGGCAATTTGCAACATAAAAGATGCCAAAACTGGAAGTACCTTTCACATATCTAAGGATTATCTTTGTAGCTTTCCAGTGAAGCTCATGCAGCTCTTGCATATATCTGGAACAAACTCCTACTGCAAAAGATATATCAGGATGGGTGTGAGTAAGATACAACAAACTCCCAACCAACTGTCGATACAGTGTACTATCCACCAAAGGTGTAGTACCCACATCCTCAAATCTGATCCCCGAAAGAAAGGGAGATGTTTCTAGTTTGCATTATGTCATATAAAAGTGGACAAGTAGATTTGATGCATACTTAGACTGCGCCATCTTTATCCCTGAAGTATACTGAGAAACTTCAAGACTAAGAAAGTAGTGCGACAATCCCAAACCTGTCCTGGAAAATCGATCGTGCAATGTCGATTTTGCCAAATCAGTAGCTGAGGCAAGGTTCCATGTCATCAATAAACCATCTACATAAAGTACTATCAGAAAAATGGAATAATCATGTTGCAAAAAATAAACATTTGGATCATATTTGCATCGAATGAATCCAATGGAAGGTAGGAAAGAGCCCATCTTTTCATACTAGGCTCTGGGAGCCTGTTTTAGGCCATACAAAGACTACTTTAATATGCAAACGAGGGAAGAGTTCTGAATGTATCCATGTGGTTGCTCCATATATATCTCCTCCTTGAGATATCCATGAAGAAATGCACTCTTCACATCCATGTGATGAACTGCCCATCGCGAGAAGTAGTAATGGCTAAAACTAATCGAATGGAGTCCATTTTTGCAACAGGTGCAAATATCTCTGTGTAGTCTATGCCATGTACCTGTGAGCATCCTTTTGCAACAAGTTGAAATTTGTACTTGCTGATATCACCATCTACAATAATCTTTGTTCAATAGATCCATTGACATCGAACAAGTTTTCTTCCTTTCGGAAGTGGAACCAAGTCCCATGTGTTGTTTTCCATGAGAACAGAGTACTCTTCATCTTGGCAGCCTCCCAAAGAGGGTTTCTAGTAGCCTCAGAGTGTGACTATAGATCTAAACCAAGTGTCATATATCAATGTATGGGAAGAAATGGTTCGGTGGTAGCCAGGGCTTGAGGCACCCCAAAAAACTGTGATCTAGTCCTTCTCGCATCCACAGGATCATTGACTATTCACATGCATCTTCAAGGTTTTTCTCTACCCAAGTTGGAAGCTGATTTGGAGCAGCGATGACTTGCTCCTCATCCTCTGAATCAAACCCAAGAGGCTTCTTTGATGGCTTATTTTAAGTGCTCGAATAAGTTTCAGACTCCTCCTCATCAATGGCAACAAGTGGTTCCTTGGCAGGGTCTGCTGAAAAATCATGCAGTGATTCTTCTTCAAACTTCACACTTCGAGCTACAAGGAACTTTTCAGTGTGAGAGTCCAAAAATATATATCCTTTGACACTTTCAGGATATCCAACAAAGATACATTCAACACTTTGAGGCTCCAAAGCCTTCCTCTTATCTTTCGGAATGGGAGCCCATGCTCGTGAACCAAAAATGTGAAAGTGCAACACTTTCAGTTTCTTACCTGTCCAACATTCAAATGGAGTGGTGCCTTTGAGTGCTTTGTGAGGAATGTGGTGTTGGATGTATGCTGCACAATTAATAGCTTCAACCCATAGCTTAGGAGCTAATGATTTGGACTATAGCATACAATTGGCCATCTCTTTTAATGACCAATTTTTCGTCTCTGTGACACCATTTTGCTGTGGTGTATATGGCACTATGTGTTGCAGTTGTATACCTGCATCAATACAAAGTTGCTGCACATCTTTGTTGACATACTCCCCCCCCATTATCAATATGGAGTATCTTAATCTTACACCCAGACTCATTCTCAACAAGTGCTTTAAATTCTATAAGGCATTCAAATACTTCCTATTTTAATTTCAGAAAAAAATACCCAAGTAGATTAAGAGAAATCATCTATGAAGGTGAGTACATATCAAGCCTTACTGATTGAAGGCTACGAGAATGGGCCTGTGATGTCACTATGAATCAACCCAAGAGGTGAAGAAGCTCTCTGTGCCTTCCCTTTTTCAAACTTTTGCTCCAGATGCTTGCCAAGAATGCATCCTTGACATACACAGCTTGTGAATTTAATAGCAAGCAATCCTTCTACCATGCTTTCCTTGTTGAGTTGATGCAAGTACTTATAGTTTAGATGGCCAAATATTTCATGCCATAACCTTCTTATATCATTAGATTGTGACAAAAATATAGTGCCAAAGATTTAGGAACAAAGTGGGTGTAGAAATTTTGAATAATATGACACTTATTCACAGAGATTACCCTGATTATACACTATTTGCAGAATCATGCATAATACATAACCTCCTCTACTTTGATCATCAATTTTGCAGTATTAAGAAACAATCGCATGTGCACATTGAAGCATCAATCACACATATCAACATAGTATATCACAGGGAAAGTATATAGCTGCAAACCCCCAACTATCTGTATATTATATTGATTGAGAACATGTAATAATAGATAGTACAATACTCCTCACAAGTACTCAGCACTATCTCCACCTGTTACACACAAACTAGCTCAGATCTAAATCAATCACTGGCTCAAATCTCCTCCGCTACTTGCCTGCCTCCACTACACAATCCTGCATGAGAATATTGATGAGAATGGCTGATCCAAACTCGTATTTCCCTTGTGTAACACTACGCAATCCTCATTGGCAATCCCAATCCACTGATTGTGCAAATCACATGCACAACTATAGTCACAACTGACAGCTGTCTTGCGCTTTCACTCATCTCTAACACTTGTCTCCACTGAACTGTCCATGCACTGAGTTAACTGATGTATTCCTCAGTTGATTCATGAGTTAATAATTAGTGAATTAATTAATAATTAATTCACACCACTCATCACTAGTCTAGTTTGTTAGTTAGACTAAATACAACTAGTTCAACTAAGTCAAACTGAACACAACTCCATCAACTCCTCATTCAACTCCACCAAACTCAATCACTTGAGTTCTAACTGAATTCCTTCATGCAATAGCTCAAGTAACCCATAAGAAAATCATATTTCCTTCTGGCAGTTGCATGTGTCACATCTGTAGCTCGAACTGAAGTGTTGCAAGAGGATAAGATAATGTTTATAGTCCAAATATTATTAAGAGCTAATAATATTCGACTGTTCTATTTTTAGCCTGCAGTCTAAAAATAGACTCTGACCATATGTCTAAAAATAGAGGTCCATCTATTTTTACCAACTTGACCAATCATCCACAAATAACATCTTGCAACTCATAGACCATGATCCATATGCCTAAAAATAGACATAGTCTAAAAATAGACTTTGCACCAAAAATAGCCTCGGGACCACTTAGTGAAGGCGACTTATTTTCACTAAGCTCCATAATATTGTTTCATTTTCAACTATGGGAGAAGAAATACAAATGAGAACCGTGATCTGCAATTCCATGTGCAAGCTGTGAGCTCGTGGAAGTGTTAGTAATCACTGTAGAGTTCGTAGTGAACTCCACCTTGCTTCCAAGGCCGGAATGAGTGATTTGATATATCGAGAGAATATTTGCAGATAGCGAGGGAACATGAAGCACATTTGTGAAGCAACCCCCTTCAAGGTCTACAATTTCTTCTCCACACACCTTTGTGGGTGTGGCATGCCCTAAGTAAATTGGGGATCTGGTGCTTTCTTCGATGGAGGAAAATTCATCTTTTGATGCAGCCATATGGTTCGATGCACCTGAATCAAGGATCCAAGATTATGGAGTGGATGTGACCACCATTAGAGCATGACCATCTTGTGCTCTCCCTCTCCCATCTCCCATTCTATTATCATCCTTCTTCTTTGCACTCTCGGGCATGGTGAGATTGTGTTGCTGCAATTGCTTAGCCATCTCATCGATTATTTTCCTCTTGCAATTTTCTTCAGGATGAAAACCTTTGGAATAGTAGCTAAAAAGTGTTCTTTCCTTCTTCTTATTACCCTTAGGCAAAGAAGAGCTCTTTGAAGATTGTACGGGGCTCTCATTCTTCGATTCATTAAATTTACCCTCCCCTTTTTGCTTGTCTCTTCCACTACTCTTTGGAGCACTAGTAGCCGCAAGTGCTTGGTTCTTTGAATTCTTAATGGCACCCATTGTACTAACTTAGATTTCTCTTGATTCAATGCTTCAATGAACTCATTTAATGGAGGAATTTTCCATTTTTCCTGAGTCAATTTAGATGCTTGAAAAGACGATACAAATACAAAATATTCAGGGCCTAATTTCGAGAGAATCGAAAGGATGAGTTGATCTTCCTCTTTCTTGACTCCACATGCATCAAGTTCAATGAGGAAGGATTTAAAATTGGTGAATTATTCTTGTAGGTTTCTGAAATGAGTTGGACTGAGGGATATGAGTTCATTCTCTAGTTGATTCACTCTCATTTCATCCTGCTTGCCGAATAGTCCTTCCAATGTGGTCCAGACCGCATCGGTAGTAGTGGCTTCATTGACATGAAAGAGGATTTCTATGGAAATTTATAGGAAGATCAGCCCAATTTATTCATCTAATATATTGAAATACTTGATCTTCTCTACTGCAGAAGTCGGTTCAGTCTTTCTTCCCATCGTTACCATGTAAAGCCCTTTGCTTCGGAGGAGTAGAGTAATCTTTGTCTTCCATTTGAAGTAATTGAAAGGATTTAGAACGAGTTTTGTGGGCTGAGAGATATGATCCACTACTTCTTGATGTGCCTCTTGATGATTTATACCTGCAAATAAAACCTTGTACAATCCATTAGATTTGAACTAGCTCTGATACCATGTAGAATTCTTGCAGAAACTCCGATAGATCTAGAATTCTAGTTAAATTAAACACAAGTAATTTGCTGATATTCAAGAGGAGAGAAATAATTTTCTCCATAAAATAAATGTATTAAATTAATGAACAATATTAATACATGACCAACCAAACCTCTAATCCCAAAGGGAGGTGGTTATATAGAAATTGCCGAATCTAGAAAACTAGGAAAAAACTAGTAAAAAACTAGTAAAAAACTAGAAAAGGCTAAGAAAAGCTAAAGGGAGGCCTAAAATAGCAATAATGACACAAGAAAAGCTATGCCAACTATCAGCCATGAGGAAAGCATGATGAGGGGAGCATTTCATAAGGAAGGCAACTTTAAAACATGCTAAAATGGTCAGGGGGACCAAATCCATTGATTTAAGGAGGAATCTTCATGTGGGGTGCCAATCCTCAAATAACTCAAGTGCATGAGGTGTGGTTAGGTGTGAACATGCACTTAGATGTCTAAATGGTTTAGTAAAGTGGTTGGACCAATATTTCTATAATATTAAGCCTTTAAAGGCAAAAAACAAGGGAAAGTTGGTCCATCGAGCTAGTTTACCAAAAACCAAGTGTGAACATGATTTTAGTGTATGTGGCTAAGTCAAGGATACTTAGGCTAAAATATAAATGTATATGTGAGGATTATATTCCAAAATTTCCATAGGGGCCACAGGAGAGCTTAGCCATTTATCCAGCCTTGCAACACCCATTGTTTCTCTACACCAAGAGAACTTCTCAGAGCTCACAAATTTTGTCAATGCATCTGCAATATTCTTCAAAGTGTCCACCTTTACCAGCAACACCTTTTTGTCTTCTATCATATCCCTCAAAAAGTGATACTGAACATCAATGTGTTTTGTCTGTGAATGATAATCAGGGTTCTTTGCCAGCCCAACATTCTTCAAGTGATCATTTGTAACACCTTGAGCTTCCCACACAGCTTTCACAATGAACCAAAACTGGTCTGAGTCCTCATTTCCCAAGCCTTTGAACAAAGGAAGCTTCACTAAATTTGCCATACTGAACTGTGGTGGAGGCAGTGGTGGTACGGGTGAAGTTGCAGGTGATGGTGGTGAAGTTGGAGCTGGTGTGGGTGGAGGTGGCAGTGGCGTGAATCCTTGTCTTATTAACTGAATAGCACTTCGCAAAGAAGCCTGTGCTACTCCCTCCTCGTCATCCAATGGAGGTGAAATCAATGAACTATATTCAGGACCCTTTCTTCCTTTGTTCTTGTAAGTCTTTCCATTTCGTGTAGCTCCAAACATCAAGGTAGTTGCATAACCCATTTTTCATACAATAACATCTTAATCCAAGTATTCAAATAATTCAAGTACTTACCTTGCGGACCTTTGAAAAATTGCCGCTCCACCTCGCTGTAGCTGACTGAGGTATTGACCGCAAATTCAATCACAAATCCTCCTATGATGCAATTGAGCCAATGATCGACAATGCAGAGGATATTATCCTCGGAGGATTCCAATCTCTGTACTAACTCCAAGGTCCGAACAATAGGACCGTCAAGTCTCCACCTTCCTTGGCTATGCGCTAGCTTCACGATCCACTCATATAGATCAACTGGAAAGGAACATAAAAAGATCTCGTGTATTTTTGTATATAAGTACCTATCCATCCATTGTTCCTTTGTTAGTCATAGGTTTCTATTCTCCTACACCACGAACTCATGGATCTTCCTATCCAACCAGTCTGCGATTTCTTTCTTAGTTGGATTCTAGTGATACGACATCGCACATCTCTTATGAAGATTTCGGTCCCAGCAACGGAAACATTTGCTGGCTTGGTGGGGCTTGACCCAGGTTTAGGGTTAGTTAGCCAAACAAATCCCTACACTATTGGCCCTTTCGGCATCAGACCTCAAAGCGCGGATCAAAGTCTCACTCGAAGCAGTATGAGGGGATGCTGGAACCAAGTTTCTGCACCCTGAGATGGTCGTGATGTCGGTTTATTCATTCTATTCCTGCTTTCGCATAGGTTGTTAAGTTCTAGGGCTCTATCTATCTAGCTCCCTACTCCACCCTTTGGTACCTCCACGAAAGGGTACGATTGACCTTTGCACAAACCTAACCTTTGGTTCAGGTACTTTCGTGCTACTAAAGCAATGTATAGCATAGGTTCGCAAGTTATCCTTAAGTGTTTAATTATATTATTAAAAAATCATAGTTAGCCCCATGTAAACATATATTCTTACTTGCGTTCAATTAACCACATACATTCAATTACATACATTCGCACATCACATAAGCATTATAAATGAAATCCATACACAATATGACAATATTCATTAATAGGAAACAAAGACAGAATTTGTAGAATGATTCTCTTTATTGATATCTTCAGATGATTACAGACTTTATCCACCCTACACACACAACTACATGGATCCACACACTTAGCTACGGACTTCCACCCTAGGCCTATGTGCACTCAGCTGCAGATCCTCTACCTACACTAAGACCTGAAACTTAGACTTCTCTCCTTATCACTCAAGACTTCTTACTTCTACCAAAGTTATCTATGACTACTTAGAGCTTACTTACTTAACTCTTTTTATACAATCCCATGGTTCGTGAACCATGGGTAGATCTTTACAGTTGACTTTACACTTTACAAAATAAGGGAAGATAACCCTTTATGACTTGACACCTTCATGCTCCGCGACCACAAAATGTAGAGACTTTACAACTTTATTACAAAATTTGACCCAAAACATGAGCTTTTAGCACCAAAATTGTCCTTGGCGGATCTCGTTCCCAACACTGACACTTCATCGGTGCGAAACTTTTGCATGATCTTTTTAGCCAAAATTTGTGCTGCAAACTACACAATTCCATATAATATGGAGCTAATGGTGTAGCTGCGTGACTTCTTCACCAACCCAAAGTCACTTTTCATCTAATCTGCAAGCTTTTTCTCTTGCGATTTCCCCACAAAAGAATCTGCGGGGTTCATGCCCTGGTAAGGAAATAAGGTGATTTGGTGGACCAACATTTCGTCAATTGGAATGGACCCTCCTAGCTAGAGGCACACATAATGTACCAGTGCCAGAAATTGATGCACACATATAGTATTAATGATGTCGCGGCAAAATTGTGGCACCCACAACATATTGAGTAATCCCACGTGCTCAATTTTGGCTGCCCACTTCATTGGCTAAAGCATTGTGACAATTGACTCCTCAAAGTAGACCTTCTTCAAGTATTTGCTGGGTTCCAATTGTGGGAACTTCGCATGATCATCCAGATCCCAGTCCTTCATCTTCAGAAATGGTGCTTGGGCCAACAAATCACCTTCCATAGGTA
The DNA here is from genome assembly GCA_000404065.3 of Pinus taeda. Classification (NCBI taxonomy): domain Eukaryota; kingdom Viridiplantae; phylum Streptophyta; class Pinopsida; order Pinales; family Pinaceae; genus Pinus; species Pinus taeda. Next base: position 17,098 of record APFE031613639.1, read on the forward strand.
CGTCCTCCAGCATCAATGGTGTGAAGACCTTGTATTTCGCTGAGTCTGGGTCCTGTTACTGGGTCCTGTTGATTCTTCTTGGAAATAACTCTCTGTTCAGCTTCGCGAGCTGAACTACACCTCCATCTGTAATCTCCTTAACGATGTATGGTCGCAACCAATGCATCTGAAACTTTCCTTGAATATTCATAAACTTTCTATCATACATCAATACTAAATCCCTATTTTTAAAGGTGTGATGCTTGATGTGGTGATCATTCCACGTCTTCTCTCGAGCCTTTTGCACCTGTTGATGGAAGCTTGCTAAGAAGTGATCTTCTTATAACACAAGTATTTGTGCGAGGCGTTCTTCCATGATATCTTGAACGACCATCTTTGTGATTGCAACAATCCACAAACTGGGCACAATGTAATCCATTGGCATCAGTGTGTCTTGTCCATAAACCAACCTAAATGGTGTCTGTCCAGTCAACTTCTGACAGGTAGTTCTATATGCCCAAAGAACAACTGAAATGCACACATCTGAATTGTTCCTATTTGCATTACAGATCTTTATTGAAGGATGCTCTAGTATCTTATTAAAGGCTTCAACTCTGCCATTTTCTTGAGGATGATATAATGTGCTCTTCTGGTGATACATCTAAAATTATTCAAGCAAAGAAGAAATCATTTCATTAAGGAAATACGAACCCCTATCACTCATCAAAATCTTAGGACAACTAAACCTAGACAAAATGTATTCAAATATAAACTGTTTAGACGTAGCCGTGCTGCAACCCTTCATGAGCTATGCCTCAGCCCACTTGGTGAAGTATTCTGTCACCGTAATGATGTATCGTGCTCCTATCTTCTTTCTTGGTGGATGAATAGGTCCTATAAACTCTATTGCCCATTTATCGAATGCCTATAAAAAAACTTGCATGTTCAGAGGTAATTCATCCCTTCGCGATGACCTCCTAGTCCTTTAATATACATCGCGTGACCTACAATATTCCTTGGAATCCTTGTGCACAATTGGCCACCATAACCCACCTCAAAGGATCTTTTGCGTAGTCGCTCTTCTTGCATAACGTCTACCAACAACTCCTCCATGTGCTTCAGTGAGGATGTTAGGATATTCCGACACATAGGAAATAGTTAAGTTCAACTTGGTCTAGTATAGAGTTAGGTAAAGTGTGTTTCTTTACCGTTGTACATTTTGTAACTTACAATCTGACGGT
>APFE031613640.1:0-18752 GCA_000404065.3 Pinus taeda
GTACCCGGATCTACCGCGATCCACTGATCTTTATCCACCAACAGATCCTCCATCTTGAGTTTCCACAACTCAAAACTCTGACCATTGAACTTCTCAATCTCTATCTTTCTGCTACTTGCCATCTTCTTTCACCACCAGAATCGATCTCGCAGATCTCCCACTGAACAGGGTCTACCACAGGCCCGAGCGAAACCCGTCAGCAACAAAGGCATCCCCTTGAAGCCAAAACAACTCTGATGCCAAATGTAGGTTTTAACCCCGTACAGAAATTACCTACATACGAATTCTAATTCACAGGAAAAATAAAAATGTGAGAGCATAACACATAAAACACATATACACAGAGATTTCCCACTGGATCTCAAAACCGAGACTACCAACTTGATTTTTCATTATGTTCCTTTCAATGTTACAATACATATTTATACATGCTGAAACATCCAATACCATCGACCGAAAAAACCATCATGTCCAATACTATGGACCAAAAAACCATTGATCCAATACCATGGACCGAAAACCATCGCGTCCAAAAAAACCTGTGCAAAAATCATGCACAAAACCATAGGTGGGTCCGCCCAACGTAACATAGGGTCCAAAACCAAAATTTTCTGGGGCGCTGCCCCGGACCCCATAAAGTGGGGTTATGGGTACCCCTCAAACCCCCTGTTAACTCTGTGGAAAGAATATAACACAACCCAACAATGTCTGCATGGAATGCTTGTCTTTTACTGTAGATAGCCCCTCGCTCTGCTAGGGTGTTGACCCAAAGCCCTAGGGGACTTAGTCCCTCAACAGAATTGGTGACTCCACTGAGGAAAACAATATTTTTGTTCCTAGTTTGGGTTAATTTAAGCTAATCAAGGCTCAACTATTTGTTTTCTTGCTGTAGTTGATTTGTCTACTCCTGTAGGAACTCATAATTTATGTCTGAGCAATTCCTTCAGACCTCTTTTTTGTTTTCTCCTGTGAACTATTATATACGCAGTTTTGTCAGGTTACAGTAGTGTATGTACGCAAGTTTCCCCATATGAACCCGTGTATATGCATGTTTCTTTGGGCTGAATCGTGTATACACGCAAATGTGTATTGACACAGTCACGTATACCCTACTTTTCCAAGATCTTTTCAAGTCTTTCTATCTTAGAATATTTGTTTGATGGTCTGAGTATTTCCTGAGCAGTCAGTTTTTGTTGTCAGTCTCTAGTTTTGCAGCAAGTTTACGATTCTGAATTCTCTCCTGTTGTGGAAAGTTTTGGTCTTATTTTTCTTTGTTGCAAGTGTCATAATTTTTGTTTGAGCACACGAGATTTCTTTCTGAGAATCTTGGTTGTTCTGGTCTTCTAGAGAAAAAAGATTGGTCAGATCATACCTCAAGACTGTTCCGCCTGGCTTCTGACATGAGTTGGTAACCTTAGTTGCTTATCCTAGGGATCTACACAGGTGGCTATAGAGGGGAATCTTGTGGCACCTGAGGTCAACGTTGTATCACTCTCAGAAGTACTTCTAGAGGGCACCCTTGCGAATCTTAGGGGATTGCACTAACACAGGCTGTTGTTTCAAGGTCAGTGTAACTTCCTCTAATACCTTCACTGGTAGGCCTGGGCCGTCATTATCCCAGACTATCTTTGAAAGGCCCCTACTTCACTTTCTTCTATTTTGGTATCCGGTCCTCATTACCCGGAGCGGAAATGCTTGAAAGTTGTTTGACTACCTGATTTCTTTTGGGGAAATTTTTAGTGTGTTCTTGTGCTCCTAGTTGGCCTAGATTTCATTTTTCTTGAGTCTTTAATTAGATCTTAATAAAAAATTCAAAGCGGCTAACCAATCGCCTAGATGGTCTCGAAGACTTCGTGGTCTTTCACCACCAAGTTTAGAGCCTTCTCCTAGAAGGCGTAGGGGCAATACTTCCAGTGGTGTTCACCCCGTGGTAGTCGACGCATCAGAGATTGATCCTCCGCTTGGGGGCATTAGTGTTCAAGATAGGCCTGTTAGTTCCGCATAGCTAGAGAGGAACACCCCAGTTCTTTCTCAAGTTTTCTTTCAGTCAGAAGATAACATAGAGGTAGAAGAACTCCCAAATTCGTTAGCAGGTCCAAATTCTCCACTACCTTCTGATCATCCAAACGTATTACTATACATTGGGACTTCGACACATAGACCATCAAGTCTAGGTCATTTCACGCACTTATCTTTGATGACCACCATTGGAGGCATGGCATCTACCATGAGTGCTACCACCATACAGACTCCAACATCAGTACAAGGGGGAGGAACTATCTCCATCCCCTCTACATCCTTATTTGGGTCTATTTCTAGCACATCCTTAGTTGGGTCTACCTCCCTTCCATCTATGAGTGGAAATTCCCAAGCATATGCATCCAGTTCTGGATTTTTCTCATTCGACACCCATTCGCAGGGTATTCTGTCAGCTCCGTTTAATGCCTCCACATCCATGACGATTGGATCGGCTTTGTTTTAGGGTTTTCCTTTTGGAAGTGGTCATATACATATTCCAACTCGACGATAGGATCTATGCCTTTCTCTTCTACAGGTCAAGGCAGTAATCTCTTTCAAGCTTGGACTAACCCTCCAATTAGTGGCATAGGAACTGGGAATCCATTTTTTTGCCAATAATGGAATAGTCCATACTCCACAGTTAGTTTGTTTCAAAGTATTCCTTCCTTAGCTACCACTTGGAACCCTTATCAGGGGTTATTGACTCCTTATAATTATTTAGGAGGGAACTTTGCTGGTTATGGAGGTTTTTCGGCTAGAGTTGGTCAAACTCCAAATTTTGTTGGACCACAAGGATCACATTTTGGTTCAGTGGGTTCTACTAGTTACTTTGGGCAGCCTAGTGCCTTTCAAAATCTAGGCCAATCTTTTCAGAACTTTGGGAACTCTGCCCAATCTGGGTGGAATCCCCAAGGTCCTCCTGGGCTTCCTTTTCTGGCAATCTTGAATTTTCCAGATCTCACAAAATTGACAAATGATCCAATCAGATACAATCCAGCCTAGCCTCAAGTCCCAACCAAACTCCCATTGGATATTCAAAAATTTGAGGGTAAGGGTGGTGAAGACCCAGGCAACCATGTAACCACATTCCATTTGTGGTGCTCATCAAACTCCCTCATCGATGAATTGATTAGGTTGAGACTTTTTCAACACACCTTAATTAGAAATGCATCTAAGTGGTATATAGAGTTGCCAGGGGGCAGCTTTACATCTTTCACTGATTTGTCTAACATTTTTCTAAACCATTTCCAGTTTCCCATCTATTATGATGCTGGAACTGAACTTTTGGCCAATTTCTATTAGGGTACGGAAACTCACATCTTTGATCATATTCAGGAATGGAGACAAAGAAAGAGGCTCATTAAAGTCGAAACTCCTACTGAATACCATCTCGAATGGTTTTTGAAATCGTTACAACTTGAGATCTCCAAAGATGTCTCTCTGTCTAGAGTCTATTCTAAAGAGCAAGCTATTTTTCGGGCCCAACAGTTATAATTGATTTACTTTCAGTCTAGGATTCTTCAGAAAATATTGCCTGATGCTCTACGAACTAAGGTTGATATAGCAAAATCAAAGCCAGGTCCCCATGTAGATGGTGTTGTTGGATCAATAGACACCAATGTGGTGAACCTGTTGAGCCAATTGTAGTAGTTGTCTTTACAAACTGCTCCTACCAATTAGGTCACATCATCTAACCCTTCACCTTTTCAACCCTCTTCCATTAATGCCATCCAATATTCTAACCCCAATGAAAATCAAAATTCCAATGGGAAGAAGAAAGGATGAGGTAAGAAGAAGAATCAAGATGGGAAGGCTGACACAAACAAACCTAGAAATAGTGCTAGTGAGGGTGGAAATCAGTCCAAAAAGAAAGTTAAGTTTCCATTCAAGTTATGCAATGGAGACCATTTGACTCATCTCTGCCCAAAAATTCAAGATGCTCAGCGCTTGTTAGTGCAGAAAGGATCTTCTAGCTCTCAAGCTATGTTAGCCAACCCTTTTCCCCAAGGGAAGCAGTTGCTTGCTGGCACAAACTCAAATTCTGGTACCTCTGTTGGGGGCAACCAGGAAGGGGATAAATCATCAAATGTTTCATGATGGGTTCTCATGTTAGTGTGGCCACTTGGTCACATGATTATGGTGAAGCTGAAACATCCAAGGACAAATCTGCACCCAAAAATACCGACCCACTTCATATTGAGCAACCCTCTGTCGAGATTATACATCGGATATCGAAAGGTTTCACTAAACACGCGATTATCAACCCTAATGCTAGGGCAGCCCAGAACTACTCTATTGTAGAAGATATGGCTCAGATTCCATGCGCTATGTCCGCTTTAGAGGTGCTCCAGTCATGTTCATCTCAACGAAGTGCTTTGCTTTCGGCGATAGGGGCAGTTGATCCAAACAATTCCTTAGTGCTCACTTTTGACATGGTAAATGTCAAAAAGAGACTCCCTCATCAGATGGATTTTCAAATAAAGTATACTTATCGGAAAACTAATATTTTTCAAACTGTTATTGATGAAGGAGCTTCCATGTGCGTCATGTCAATGTCATGTTGGAAGACCATTGGATCACCTTCGATTGTTCCTTCACCTACACTCTTGACAACATTTGACGGTCATTCTCATAGGCCACAACGGATTATCCTGACCTTTCCTATATGTGTTGGAGGGAAGGTCATTAATATCGAAGTAGAAATATTTGATGCCAACCTAGATTACAATATCCTTTTACGACGAAATTGGATTTATGAAATGGATGCTGTCGTTTCGACTCTATTTCGAGTCCTTTATTTTCCTCATGAGGGGAAATCGTTAAGGTTGATCAATTGGATTATTCTCCAGTTGACCCTCGAGCAAATTTGGATTCTACTGTTTCGTTGGTGGATAACCCTCGTCAACCTATCGATAATCTAGGAGTTGGGATGTATTCTTCATTGATGGGTATATTTGATTTTCCCGCTCCTATAGCTAGAATCAATGTCAGTTCATCCTCCAAAGAGTCTTCACGAGAAGATTTCTTGTGGAATCATTATTTTTCAGACCCTTGGACCTTGCCTTCGCCTACTAACACATTATATGAAGGACAAGTGGGTGGAATGGCATTCCCCATGTCTGCAGCAGAGCTTAGATATCAGTCTATCGTGAACTCTGCGGATGAACATCCTACTCCTTTTCCAGAGGAAGAGTTAGATGGTGATGTGGCCCCAGCTTGGACCCTTGACTCTACTTCAGCGATGGATTGCTTAGATATAGTTTTACCATCTGAGGAAGCAAGCTTAGAAGTAATGATATGTGTATATCGACCTTGGGAAGACTTACACCATTGTTCATATTTCCTTCCCCCATTGCGAGAAGTCAAGTCCAGGTTCTCCAATCTGCTAACTAGCGATGTTTGTATGGTTTCAAACCCTTTGGCTCCAGCACACATTCGTGCTAAAGGTAACATGTCATTCATCTCAAAAAGTGTACCGATAAACATCTCTAGAACCCTAATGTGATAGAAAATGTCTTCATCAGAACCAAGTGTTCCCCTGAAGAGATTCAAATTTACGCCGACCTCTTTAAAGAGTTTCGGGATGTATTTGCTTGGTCTTATGAAGAAATGACTGGTATTGATCCAGCCATCATTCAACATGAGATCAAGATGTATGAAATTGCTAAGCCGATTCATCAGAAGCTTTGGCCAGTCAATCCTGGGAAAGGAGCAGCTATTAAAGCTGAAGTAGAAAAGCTGCTCAAGGTGGGTTTCATATACCCTGTTCCCCTAACGGATTGGGTTTCTAATCCAGTCCCGGTTGATAAAAAACAAGGAACGATCCGTGTATGCATTGACTTTAGGGATTTGAACAAATCTTGTCTGAAAGATAATTACCCCACACCATTTATTGATCAGATAGTTGATGAATGTGTGGGTAATGAGATTTTTTCCTTCATGGATGGATTCTCCAGTTATAATCAAACAACTTTCATATGTCCCTGGGGAACCTTTGGATATAAAAAGATGCTTTTTGGTCTTAAAAATGTTGGAGCGACCTTTCAGCAGGCCATGTCATACGCTTTCCACGACATCAAGCATGTTATCGAAGCATACTTAGATGATTTAGCTGCTCGTTCTCGAAAGAGAATTGATCATCCTGGTCACCTTCGGTTGGTTTTTGAGAGATGTCGATTTTACAAGATCTAGTTGAAACCAAATAAATGTGTTTTCGTGGTTACATCTGGTTAGTTGTTAAGGTTCATCGTGTCAACTGAAGGGATTTGAGTTGATCCCTTCAAGGTGGAGGCAATAGTTCAATTGCCTCCCTCATCTTCCATCTAACAACTTCAAAGTCTTCAAGGGAACGAAAATTTCTTGATATGGTTTATAGCAAACTATGTTAAGATAACTAAAAGGTTTATGTGTTTGCTTAGGAAAGGAGTTCCATTTCTATGGGATGACTTTGTGCAATGATCTTTTGATGCCTTGAAGCAGGCATTGATCTCTACCCCGCTTTTGATTACACCAGATTATGGTAGAGATTTCCTTTTATATCTTGCAGCTGTAGAATCAACCATAGGTATGGTTCTAGTTCAGGAAGATGACGCTCTCATGGAGAATGTCATTTACTAATTGATTCGAGGCTTGGTAGGCCCTGAACTATGCTATTCTTTGGTTGAGAAATTAGCCTTGGCAGTTGTCCATGCTGTCCAGCAGCTTCGCCATTACATTATGCTATGCAAAACATTTGTCTTAGCGGTGGTCAATCCTTTCCAATTTGTCCTCAATAGGCGAGTGATTGGGGGCAAATAAAATCAAGGGATTGTTATTTTACAAGAATTTGATCTTGAGTTCTTGTCGGCCAAGTCTAAGAAATCATCGATTTTTGCGGAATTAATTTTTGAGCTGCCTTGTGGAGAGGATACTGTTTATGAGGAAAGTTTTCTTGATGAACATCTATTCATCATCTCTTCACAAGATCACTGGTATGGAGATATCATTGTCTATCTCCAGACTTCGAAGTTTCCCTCTACTTTCTCTAAGGATGAACGTCGAAAATTACGTCACTTGGCTAAGAACTATGTCATCATTGGTGATACGCTATATCGTTGAGGGGTTGATTCGATCCTTAGGTGTTGTTTAACCTTAGAGGAGGTAGATTCTTCGCTTAACGATTGCCACAATGGAGCTTGTGGTGGTCATCTTTCAGGGCTTGCTACAACCCAAAAAATCTTGTGTGCCGACTACTTTTGGCCTTCGCTTTTCAAAGATTGTATTGTAGTAGTCAAACATTTCCACCCTTGTCAAGTCTATACTTGGAAGATGCGCACACATCCAGCTCCTCTCTTCCCTGTTGTCAATGTCAGTCCTTTTACAAAGTGGGGTATTGATTTTACTACTTGTAATCCGCCTTCAACAGCGAATTAGAAGTACATTATAGTGGTCGTAGACTACTTCACGAAGTGGGCTGAGGCCATGCCCACTTATAAAAATGATAGTGAAACAACGACATTTTTCCTCTTCAATCAGATTATTTCACGGTTCAGTATCCCGAGAGAGATTTTCACTCATCATGGTAGTCATTTCTAGAACCAACTAATGTCCAAGTTGGCTCTTAAATTGGGCTTCCGGTAGGAGCATTCGTCTCCGTATTATCCTCAGGCCAATGGCCAAGTAGAAGCCATGAATAAGTCTCTCAAGACGATCCTGCAAAGTAGAATCAACAAAAATCACTCCAATTGGCAGCTCATGTTGTATTTGGCTCTCTGGGTGTACCGAACTTCGGTAAAGAATGCCACTAGTTTTACACCTTTTTAGTTAGTTTACGGGCTGGAATCTATCTTTCCTGTTGAATGTGAAATTCCATCTCTTGAGCTAGCTTTTGAGCTCCTTTCAGAGACCTCTAGTCTTAAAGAAAGCCTCCTTCATTTGGAATGTCACGATGAGCAACGTTGAGATGCCGCCACAATCAATGAGGCTCATAAGAAAAGGGTTAAAACTTAGTACGATAGAGCTGTATGTCCTCGAGTCTTTTATGAAGGCGACCTTGTCTTGGTCTATGACCAAGATAAAGGTGCCTCGGGGGTAGGAAAATTCAAGTCTATGTGGTATGGTCCCTTTATAGTGAAACAAGTTTTAGAAAAAGGGGCTTATGAATTAGTCGATTTTGAAGGGAACAAGCTGGTAGAGCCCCAAAATGGGCTCTACCTCAAGAAGTACTTTGCCTAGGTTTCGGCCAAGCAATGGCTTCTTTGTATATTTTGTATTTTTGTACATATCTTATCGAGAGTTTTTTATATCAACACTTTTTGATCGGCTGTGGAAGGTGTTGATGGATGACTTGATCTATTTTGGATTTGCTGATGGTGCTAGTCGGTACACTCGGAACCTCGCTTCTGCAGCTTGGGTGGTTTATTATCCAACTGATCAGTTGATGGTATCAAGAGGAGTATGTATTAGTCCAACATCAATTAATATGGCTGAGTATACTTCCATCACTAATTTACTATCCGAAGCTATTTCTTATGGAATCGATTCGTTGGTAGTCTATCTTGATTCACAACGGGTAGTGTCGCAATTGAATAACATCTATCGAGTTCAGGATCCTTGTTTATATCGCCAATATTTGAGAGTGAAGGTGTTGCAAATATAATTTGTTTATATTACTTATTTTCACATTCCAAGAACTCATAATTTGTTAGTAGATTCTATTGCTAATCAAGCCTTAGATTGGCATATAATTCATTCATCAACATAAAAATAATAAACTTCAAAAAGTCAAAACTGTATGTATATATATAATTAATTATATATATTAATATATATATATATATATATATATAATATATATATAATATATATATATATATATATATATATAATATATATATATATAATATATATATATATATAAAACATCCTGAATGTACATAAGTGTGTCCAAAATAATATACAAAAATTGGGACTAAAATGCCCATAATAATGTCCAGACAATCTATGACCCGGCTCAAGATGAGTACCCAAGTATGTGACTATAGTGTTAGCCACATGCCTAAGAGTCTGAACCTAGTCCTGTGGCACTCCAACCACGCGACACTACATATCCGCAAGGAGATCCTCTATCGCCACCATCAATACTCGGTGAGTCAATCTCATCAAGTTTTGCTGAACTGCATTTAGGACCCGCTCTGTATCAATAGCCACCTCTTCGACACCTCGGCCGCGACATCCACGCTATGGGAAACCATCTGGTCATACTCACCCAATATCTGGAATATGATCATTACATTAGTCATTTGAATCCCATAAAAAATATCTTTAAGTTCATTTTCATATTTGAAAAATCATAAAATCAATAAAATATTTGTTACCTATATCTCCCCATGCCATGCCTAGTGGTAATGCTAGATCAAGATCTCCCCGGAAGTCCAAGCCGACGTAGGGGTAATCATCCACTGCGATGATTTGCTGATTCCACCAGGAGAAGAAATCATCATCAAAAGTTATCCGTGGTATGTCCCCGCCTCCTAGACGTTTCATCAGATCGACCCACCTACCCATCCGTGGATCTTGTGGGCTGCTGATCAGAATTAATACTCTAGGGCATAGCACTGGGACCTTCTCGAAAAAGAAGGAGCACAGAATAGTGCCATACCCAAAGATTTTGGTCTGGCCCTTTTTGATAGATGATAACTGGCTCTTCAAGTTGGTGAGAAGAAGTGTCCACCAATCAAAAACTATGGTGAGACAGTCTACATCTAAGCTCATGGAAAGTCGTGAAGCCTGGTGTAAGGAGGCTGATCCATTCACTTTGGCTATAGTGAACAGGATGATCCTCAATGACAAACTCTCTACGTGCTTGATTGGAATCTAGTTTCCAATTTTTTTCTGGATGGCCTAGGTAGTATATATGCACGTAGTCCTCTATAGAAGGGCTACCTTGTGAACGGCCCATAGAATGTACTACCTCTCACCTCCGGGAAAGGCCTATGACAAAGTAGATATCCTCAATCTCTATCCTCAATGACATTTGATCAATCATGAATGAATCGTCCTCGATACTCCAGTAGTGAATGATCATTTTGAGCAAGCAGGTATTTGCCTTCATATTTGGCATTTTGAAAAAATTTAACAAACTGCATCCTCTCAAGCCATCCAAGGCCTGTTGATTTTTCATAACCTCATCATCAAAAATGGCATGCTCCCTTTCCCTGCAGGTGATTGTCGTCCTGAGAAAAAAAGAATTTTGGACCATTAGTTTTTGTTTTGAAATTAAAACAGCGTATACATGGGCCTGTTTTATACTCAGTTGCATATAGGGCCTGCATATATGTAGGTTGCATCTAGCCAACCTGTGTATATGTTGTGACAAATTTTTTTGACATAAATTCAATGGTGAAACCTTAATTAAAATTCTTAAAAACAATTAGAAATTGATGCAAGCCAAGTTTGGGGGTTACCTAATGATTTTGAGAAGATTTGAACAGTCGGATTCGGAAAAAGGAAAATTTGCTTCTTTTTCTCCACTCCTTGTGCTCTCAACTAAATCGGTAACAATGGTGAGTCAAAAAGTCATTTTATAGACTTTGAAAATGTCAAAAAAATTTCAAAAATTTGATTTTTTTTCCTCTCATGTATCTTTTAACTTGGGAGCGTGGATTGTCGAGAGTAGGTTGTCTTTTTAGGATTTTTTGGATGCTTCTTCAAAGGTTTCAATTCAATTCCATGACTGCTGACCCGTCATGGCAAGTGTCATTTACTTATTGGCATATAGGTTAGGGAAGCCATTATTCTATTGGATTTTGCATAACTAGCCTCCATCCATCGATATACTTGCCATAGGGTTGATCCCATCGTGTCATCGTTAGTAAACCAGCTTCACTCGCCAACTTTTTAAACCTTGACACAATGGTAGAGCCATCCTTTTCATGGGCATCGTAGTTAGCACCTCACTGACATTTGTTGCCCATGCTGCTTCATTTGAGTAGGCTTAGGAGTCTGCTTTAGTCCCACCATGACTTATGCACTGAAGAATCCTTCCTCTTTGCTTCTTCGCTTCGTTCTGGCTTTATACCCTAGAGGCTCGTTCGTGTTGAGTTATACTACTGCATTGCATTTGACCATTTGCACCTTTTGGCCTTTAGCCGACTTCACTTGGACTCGTGTTTAGGCCAACTTTTGACCAATTTATCTACAAAATCAAACTTGTAATCACTTAACTTCTGCAACTTGACACACTATGATCCGTGGAAGGAACATCCCTTCGAGTGTCCTTGACTAGTTTCACCTCCTTGCATTGAGCATAGGAATGTTCCCATCCCAGGAACTAGATCATCTGTTTCACTGACACTCATTCTTTCCACTATACTATAGCATTATTTTATTCTTTTTCCAGCTTAAAGAAAAAGACAAAAAAAATTATATATTCCAAAAAGAGCGGGAACGAGACAATGTTTCCATTTATTCTTGGTAGCTAGAGTCAGTCGTGTCACCCTTGAACACTCAAAAGAAAGTCTCTCCTCCACTTAGGCGGGATTTAGTTTGGCTTAGGTATGCCTTAACCTTGTTATTGAGTCAGTCCTCCTCCGATTGGTTATCTCTTCCAATCATATGGAGATTTCGTTCATGCCTCCTGTGTGACAAGCTTATACAAAGTTATCATACGCTGCCACAAAGTCATCATTTGATTCATGCTTTTATTCAAGGGAAGTAAGCCTGAGTCGGCTTCTCTGCGGTGTCTCTTGACTTATTTTTCAGTCGGCCATCCCTGATTTTCAGTGTCTTGTCTATCATCACATCAATTATATTGGTCCTTTACTCGTGCTGGTTTGAGAAGGTCTCCATTGACTTCTTGCTGGCAGGTCTTGTCCTTATCGACGACGAAATCTTACTCTGAGGACAGGCCTAGAGCTGCACTTTAGCCCTATTTTCATTATTGATAGCTCACCTTGTGCTTAGCATCAATTAGTATCATGGGTCTTTGACTGAGAGGTTTCCCCTGTGTTCGACATTAGCTTACATTATCATAGATTTGGATTCGTGTAGTACCTTGGTTTCCATTTGACCCTATTGGTGGATACCTCGCCTTTGTGTCAGCTTTCATTATTGGTTGGTTCAGAGGGTTTTTGTCGTGCACTAGCTACATCTTGTGTACACTGGAAATGTGCTTTGGTTGGGTTACTACATCTTTTTCGTCTGATTCCTTCCACATTATTGGCCCGTGGGTTACGCTCGCGCTAGATTGATGAAGGATGCCTTAATGCCTTCCTTCTAGCAGGTCTTTCCCCATCGACTATGACTCATTGCTCTGGGGCAAAGGTCTAGAGTCCATTTGGTAGTACCTTGGGGTTTGTAGTCATCAGTGGTAGATCCTTCGCTATCGACTGTGGGAAACCATCATTTTCTCTTGATCGATAGATTCTTCCAGGTGTTCGACTTCAAATCATGTATTTGCACTTGTTAGATTGTACTAGGGTACCTTGACTCTCATTATCATTATCGGTGAGTAGTCTCACATTTGTTAATGGTATACATCAATGATCGATAATCAAACGATTTCTCACATGGTCGACTTCAGCTCATTCATTCCCATTGTGTAGAAATGTACCACGGTGGTTGGTTTAGACCTCGGGTTGCATCAGCATCCATTGGTTCACTTGACAGTTGCTCCTATTCTTGCTAGTTGATACCATTCCACCTTATATGTTGCAGTCATTCATGGCAACATTTTATATGCTGACACCTAAGTTTGCAGTGTAGTATCGTTTTATTCCATCATGTTCATTTGGTACTATTGGGATCAGTCTTTGACATCATTGATTAGCTTCATCTTTCAGCTTCATTGATTTTCTTATATGTGATATTCAGACATGTACTTGTTCGATCGTGATTAGATGATCCATTATGTATTTCCAGTCTCCTATACTTATATACTTAGTGGATTTTCTTGTTCTTGATATGTGGACATGCTTTACTTTCTCTGAGCATTGGTATGACCGCCTCAGACAATGTTTCTTTCTGATCTCCTTTTGTGGCCCGACAGACTGAAATTTGGTGAAGTCCTTCTCAATTTTTGACAGGTTTCCTTTCCATGTACTTAATACATTTCAGCCATCATGTACCCCTTTTAACCTCATTTATTAGGGGGCATCTGTTATAGCTCCAAATCTCACCCTTGATATTTGTGATGTTGTATTTATGGCCTAGGGAAACCCCTTCTTCTAGACTTGGTCCAAATACTTAAAAAACAATGTTTTATTCCCTGTACGCGACATTTCCCTGAGCTAAATGTGTGTGTACATGGGTTAGTGTATACCCAACCTGTGTATATGTCTTAAAACACTTACAAAAATTAAATCTCCTTAATTTCGGGCAGAGATCACAGGTTTTACCTGTTGATTACCTATTAGTGCCTGTGGCCCCAACTGTTTCCAACGAATTCCCAACTAAAAAACTACTTTGGGAGAAGTATAAAAAGGCTTCAATGGGAAGGCCTTAAGGAGGAGAGAAGAGAGATAATTACTCTGCTGAGATTATCCTTGATCAAGTTTGAAAATCCATGTTCTTTCAGCACTTCCCCCACTATAGGAAACCCTTGTTTCCTTGAGTTTTGATGTTATTTCACTAGTTGAGATATCCTTGTGTGAGTCATGGAAGGAGCCTTTTTAAGACTTGGGATTGGATGGACCCGGAGAACGGTTCTGCTTGGAGCCAGCAAGAGGAAGATTCAAGTGATATCCTTCCTTGCTTTCTTTTAATTATCTGTAATAAAGAAACATTTGTCTTGTTCTCGAAATCAATCTTCTTTATGCATATGATGTTATTGTTATGGTTTACATGTGAATAATTGTTTCAATGTATAATTAACCATCTTTCAATATGTTATGAAGTTGATTTCTATATGATACTTTGTCCATATATTTATATGATTCTTTGAATTTGTTGTTTTGCAGGTTCAATGATCGATAGGAACTCCAAGAGGGTTTGGACCTTGGCTGGATCTACTCGAATGAAGGACCCCAGGTACACATCTCTTTGCATAGTTTGCTTGTTTAGGTATCATGTCTATGTGGAATGCTTGTCTTTTATTGTAGATAACCCCTTGATTTGTTAGGGTGTTGACCCAAAGCCATAGGGGACTTAGTCCCTCAACACCTACTATCAACTATTTCAAAAGGAATTGTATCAAAAGCATTTATGTTGGTATTGCATTAACCATTATCCATGTCAAAAGTATGAAACATGGTACCATTAGTTATATTGGATTAATCTCCAATGATTGGATATCCTTCCATGTCATCCAAATATTCTGGGTTCTTTTATCTTCCGCAAATTTAATAATTTCCATGACTTAATTTAATTTTCCATTCAGAGTCCCAATTCCCTCTAAATGGTCACACAAGTGGGAATTTCCCACATTGCTAATCATGGAAAGTTTCCCAAATCCATTATTTAAAACATTCTTGTTGCCAACTTAGATATCTTTGAACTGAAGATTCCCAAAACATATAGCTATGTCTAAACAATTTCCATCAACCATGAGCTTGTGTCCTTTGTCATCAAAATTCCAAAACCACGACTAGCATTATTACTATATTTGACTCTACCCTGACAGTCTCCAACTTTTTCATTTATGCTAGAATCATATTCCTTATGTGGAGTCTTATAATCCTCCAATGGACTAGATTCCAATTTGGCAAGAGATATTTTCACTCTAAGAGATGAATCTAAATGGAAAAGACAATGGTCCTATTCATAGGCTTCATCAAGAATAAGACACCTTATATTTCTTAGCTTTGAAATATCAACAATAGGTCTTCCAAGTTCCAATGTGCCCAACACTAATGATGGCCTCTTGCAACAAACCCTGTTTGAATTTGATAGATTGCATCAAAAGAATGAACCCTATGAAGAAATGATTTCCAACTAAGCAATTTCTATAAACAAATATGGAAATATTCATTAAGTGAAATATTATTCTAGCATACTATCATGTTAGACAACCTAAAGTACATTAAACAACCTTTATATACATCTATAATTTCACCTCAAATTCAACTCTCTCTTTATGCAACATTCCTTCAGGCTCTACATTTTGCCTACTTGATTCAAGAACCTTAATACTAGAATAAAAGGATCTAGATGTGGTGATTTTATGTTCGAGAAAATTAAAAACCCCTCTAAACAACATTTCCACTTTATATGCAACCTGTTCATTTGCATCACAATGCACATTAGTTTGGATATGGGGGATCCTACACCATAGGTAGTGTTGTAGCTTCCATTGTTATTTTCATCTTATTTTCAATTTTATCACAAAAATAAATAAAAATCAAAAGAAATGGAAAATCAAACCATTGTTTAAAGGCCATGCAGGTGTAATAGGTGTGATCAAGCGATAGCTTGATGAGTATGATGAGGTGTGTTGAGGGGAAACAATAAGCATGAAGGTTAATTAAGGCTCAACCCCTGTAGTTGACCACGACGTGAGCAAGGTTGACCACAATGTGTGGCCTAGAATCATTGCGGGGGTTTGACCTCAATGTAGTTGCCTTATATTATTTACCCCCTCAAAGTCTAAAAGAAATGAAGTATTTTGTTTGATTGATGGGATGACTTTGAATGTAAACCTGTGAGAAGATTTTGGTTGTTTGATCAATAGGCCACAGATCCAATGGCAATGGGGCAGTAACTAATCGGATGTGACGATATATCAAACATAGTTTAAACTTGCTGAAGTCTAGGCTAATCTCAGCCATCCATCCAAAGAAACGAGATCCAATGGATATTGGGTGAAAAAATAATCGGATTTTAGCGTTAAAGTCAGACCCAATATATTATTAATTGGCGGTTTATATTTCCCGTCCGGGTCCATATGGGATTCAACAGAGCATTGAAAAGGCGGACTCGATAAGGTTTATTTTAAACAGGTCTAAAGTCTCGTGAGTTTGGAAGGATTGAACCATTGATTGAATAAGTGATCAGACGGTTCATGTACAACTAAGGTAGACCCGATAGGTTTATGAATCAGATTGTTAATCATTTTGAGTTCCATGGTAAACTGATGTTCTGTGTAAATTCAATGATTCCACTGTTTAAGAAAAATAATCAAAATTAGTGGTGGATGACTAAAACTCCAAAGAAAGGTGATTGGTCAGGTTTTCTTGTGTTTTGGCTAATCAAAATGCGCTCAATACACACGTAAGTCTAGGTCCACACATGGGGTTTGAGTCAAAAAGAGTTTATTATGATTAAAACAGTTCAATCATTATTAAATCATCTACAGAGAAACTTAGCAGCCAAACAACAGAGCTGAAAAGGCTAACAGTCATCATCATTTTATAACTTTTGTTACTTCCATTTATTCTATGTTCTTTAGAATGAGGTGTCTTGTACCCTCTATGTGATGTTCTGCAATAATTTTTACTCTAGGCAGCTAAGAAAATAGTTAAGCAATTTGATAGTTTTGGTGATCACCAACTGTCTTATAATATATAAAAAGAGGAAAATTTACAGAGAAAGGGTTCGAATTTTGGATAACTTGGATACTAAGCTACTTGATTCCTAATACACCTGTTGATTAATGAAGAATTAGAAGTTTTCCATACATTGTTGGGTATGATTTTGTGTCTTCTTTGTTATGTGTCATCTTATGTTTTCTTCCTTTGAGTATAGTAATTGAAGCTGCAAGTCTTTATTTTCCTATGTAAATAAAGTTAAATTCCTTAAAGAGCACTCCTATACTTGAAGTTCCCATCTCTACAATTCTTCAAAGTTATAGATAGTAGTTTCTGTGTAAGACAACATATTATCTATAACTTTTCCTAGTGTCATAGATAGTACATCTTGTGTAAAACAACATATTGTCTATGACTTATTCAATCTTTATTCATTCATCATTGGTATTCAATAATCAAATGGCATTCTGATGTTTTCTTGTCACCTAAGTATTGAGGGTCAAGAACCAAATTTCCCAGGTATTTTATTTGAGAACACAATATATAATTAAGTGACAAACAAGTGACAATCATTATAATCATTAATGTCTTAAGCACAATTTCTATACAGCCAGGAAATTGGTTTCTTAAGGTACAACATTAATTGGTGCCCTTGCCGGGGAGAGAAGACAAGAAACAATTTTCCATGGGTTTTCAATAGTTTCCTTTGGTTATTCAGTGAGGAGGAAATATTTGGCTATTTTGAATAAAAGCAATAAAAAGGCGACTCCACAAGAACAAGAACCACAGCCTGCAAAACAATTGAATAAGAACACTTTTCTCTGGGTTTATTAAGTTAGAAGTTGATTCTTGACAGTGACAAGTTTCAGTAGTTGGTTGTACATTCACACATATGATCTTCACTTTGAAGTTTTCTATTCTGGGATTTAATGGCTATCATTGCATTCTTAGTCAATAAATTTGGCCCACTAGATTTTATTGGGATCACTGGCTATCCTCATCATATGCCTACATTTCATGAGTGGAATGAGTATCTTCCAAGGTTCAATGGAAATGAATATGAATATCTGGTTCAGCATCTCCATGAGATTCATGAATGCATGGAACAACAGAGTATCATTCATGAAGATGTGAAGATGAATTTGTTTATGTTTTCTTTGGACCAAGAAGCTAGGGTTCGGTATAGGTCTCTGCCTCATTCAAGCATTTCATCTTTGAAATATTTCCATTCAGTATTCAATTCTTTTTGTAGAACTTTTTATGCACATAAGATTTTTTTTAAGATTGTTGTGAATGTTATGATTCTAAAGAAATTTTAAAAGCTCATGATAATATTGTTGAAGAAACTAATGATCATGTTGATAATATATCAAGCATTTAGAGAGGTTATAGTTAATTATGGGCAATTTTCTGAAAGCAAAGAACTATAATTTTCACAAAATGATGCGAAAAACTTTATAAAAGACTTTTCTTCAATAACCTCACAAGTAGAGAATTGGTTGACTTTGTTCCAAGAAAATCAAGAGAGTATTCAAATGGAGAAAAGTTCAAACATGCATCAAGAATTTCTGCCCAGTAGTCAAGAAGAGGGAGAAATAATTAAGTTACAAATAAATCCCTAGAGATCTTATTTTGTTAAATTTGATGGTTCTACTATTTATAACAAAAATGGTTCAGATGAGGTGTTATCACTCAGAATTTTCTCAAGGTTAAAGAAAGAAATTTCCGAGGTAACCACAAACCAATATTTTAGACTCAGGTTCTAGCCAACCTAAGTCTAGAGAGGGCTCTCTCTTTATAATTTAACTTTGTTTAAATAATATTTCAGGCTAGTTCTTAATGTTCAGGATTGTTTCTTTTGATTGGGTGGTGGAATTAAGAAGACAAATGGGCAAAGAAAATATTTAGGCCATTGGGCTATAGAGTCAGTCAAGAAAGGCTTAACTGTATTTGATCTATTACTAAGGTAAGAGTTCAGAGGGTAGGCTAACCCAGCAAGAGAAAATATGAAGGTTTCAATGAATGGAAATTCCTAACCAGGGCCAAGGGCAATGAAGAATCCTTAACTGGGATTGGGATGAAGAAAAGAAGGATGGCCAGTAGTAAAGGGCAATGAAGAATCTTGTACTATGGGCCAAAAGGGGGATGTTAGGTCCCTATAATACTAGTGATTGCCCCATTACTATCGTAGTTGTATCCCTTATTAATATTCTTGAGCCCCTATTGTCCCCATATTTTTATTACTGTGCCCCATAGAATCCCTCTATTGTTATTTTTGTGGCTTTATATTAT
>APFE031613641.1:11424-31665 GCA_000404065.3 Pinus taeda
TGTTGTTGGAACTTAGTCTTCCTAATTGAGATTTTGAGAGGAAAGATCATATACCTTTTAATCTCATCTAGGAGAGAGTGAGACTTGTCAAAGTAGAGGAGATTCCTTCCTGGACCCTGGGAAGAGCTTGTATAGCATCAAGGCACCAAGGTTGTAAAGTTCTTCTTTTTCAAAGTTAATACAATCAAGTTTATTTTTCTCAATGAGCTGTGTTTAATGGTTTATTTCATAGACTCCTTGATCACTATGATGAACATGATTTATAATATTAGCTATACAGGTGTTCTTTGATGTGTGCTTGTTTGTGTTTGCAAGTTATTAAAAGGAAACTCTTTGAAGCTGTTGGAGCAACGCTGCCAAAAACTAGCGTTGGACTTAAGGTAGGGTCTAAAACGCCTCTTAGTTTTTATTGATGAATCGTAATATGTTTAGAGAAAGGTAGATTTTCTTGTCCTGCTTGTTGCTAGATATCATACTAGGGAGAACGATTTATCCGCTTAAAAGCAAGGTATCGAAGGTGATAAATAGGAAGGAGTGGAGGGCATAGGATGGGAAATAGTACCAAAATTTTACTAAGAAGGGGAAATGATAGATAAATGAGATTGTGATGGATGACCTGACCCCATAGCCAATGAACAATAAGAGTTAATGATATTTGAAATAGGGATAGGGGGAGAGAAAATTCCCAGAGAAGAGATTTCAGGGGAGGATGGGTCGCGCTCCAGTGTCAACCTGCCAAGAAATTATCGTTGTGTCATCCCTCATATTTGCTTCCCTATTTGTCATCATATGCTTTGGAGCATCCTGCTATTGAATCTATGGAGAAAACTTAGTAAGAATATCTACCCAGACTTCCCCCTTCCCCCTCCTATGTTCTCCTTCACAATAATCCTTCTGACCTTTCTTTCCCAAGAAAGGGAGAAAGTAGTCCTTCAAAATATGATCATGTTTATGACATTTGTGACACCTAAATGGGATTCCTCCATAATCCAAGATCTATCAATGAGTAAACCCTTGATATTTTATATTTAGCTTCGTGTATAGCCTTTCAAGCGATTCCATATTTACCGGGATCCTTGCTATGGCCTCCACTGGTTTCATATGACCTATCAGCCTCAAAAAAGGATCCTAATTATTTCTAATATTCTTGAAAAAACATCTAAATACCAGAGGTAAGGTGAAAACCCATGAAGCCTTATGCACACAAGGGCATAACCCATCTTATCTCAGTTGGTGTCGCACAAAGTATTCCATCATTTCATCAGTACCAGTGAAGAATCAATACACCATGTTTTTCCAAGAACCTAGTTGGCCACTTCCACATAATTGAATTTCAACATAAACCATCCTACCTCTAGCTTGACCCACCACCACCCTCTATGTTCTCTCCATAACTTCCCCTAGCTTTACTTCTTCCCTGGGCATCAAATTTTGGTCTTCAGATTTTACACTGGTACACTTTCCTTTTTTCCATTTCTTCCTAGGGTAGTGTTGACCGTTTGGGCTCATCTGAGCTTCTAAGGTTTCCACTTGTTAATCAAGTCCCCTTCCCACTCCAAAGACCTAACATTTTCCTCCTCTAAGGCAGTTGAATAGTTATTGGAACTCTTGGAGGAACCACTTTAAACCCTAGACAAAAACCTTCGAACAGATCCGTTCTGATCCTTTGTTCATGGACATGAACAAACCCTTCTCTGAAATAACCTTCAAACAAAACTCATGTTCATGAAAGCCCTATGCCACCCAACACCACCTCATTAAGGAACTGCTCAAATCCATGGAAATCCTATGAGAGAGTACCCAAAAGTTGGTCATCGAGAAGAGTGTCAAAGTACAGATACGGACATGCAACTGACATTTCTACGATAAACCCTATCAAATCATGTGACCCCAATATCAAAGATGATCCCTTTCTCTATTCAGAATGGCATGCAAGAGAGGAGACGAAAGAGGCAACCAACATTACTGACTCTTGAGGCTAAAGAGTAGTGTTAACTCCCAAATCCAAAGGATCATTTGTCCCCCAAAGATCCACCTCATGAGCCTGAGGTGACACCTTTGTCTAGATAGGGGAATAGTCACCATGATTGAATGAAAATCCACCTCATCCTCCATTCTGTCGTTTCCCTCAACCATATACTTTTCATTAACCACTAGCATGAAGATAGGGTGAAAACTGAACTGCAAACTTGAATACGATGACCTCAACCTACAATCTCATTACTTACTTAGGGTTACCAGACCTACGATAGTCCACTACTTCAGAGGATAAACCCTCATTGTAGAGCTCCTGATTGATTCAATAAGATATAAGTATATATTTTGATAGTCAGAGTGCAATCTTCCTAACGAAGAACCCAAGTTATCATTCTAAGACAAAGCATATTGATGTTTAGTATCACTTTGTGAGAGATATGATTGAAGATAAGAAGGTGTTGCTAGAAAAGGTGGGCACATTAAAGAATGTTGCAAATTCACTAACAAAATATGTGAGAATAGAGAAGTTCTCTTGGTGTAGAAAAAGAATGGGAATTACTACCCTCGATTTTTGGTCATTTGCTCCTACGACCCCCTCTATGCAAAGAAAACAACAAGTGGGAGAATGTTGGGTCTGTGTTATATTCTCTGCACGACTATCTCCATGTATTGTACATTGCATCGAGAACAATGGGGTGGTCACAAAGGTGCCTGAAGGCTCCCCCAATTAGAGGGTTCAAGGACAACGCCCCCGGAAATAATTTGGGAAATTTTTTGCATTTATTTTTTGGTGGTTTTTGATGCATGATTTTTGTTTTTAATTGTTTTGTGGGTCATATTGGTTCAACCCATGGTTATTTAATTCCAATTAAGGAACTACAATTGTATTATAATCCAAGCTAAATGGATTAGTAGCTTATGGATGCCTCTAGATATAAATATTATACTGTAATATTGTAAGAGTGAATATACTGAAAAATCTTTTTAGATTTCCCAATTTGGATTTCCAAGGTGAAAACCTACGTGTTAATGTGTGTGTGTGTGTGTGTGTTCAATTACATATTTTCTATTTCTATTAAGAATTTATTCGTAGCAATTAATTGTAAAATGTTAAAACACACATCCTCCTCAAATATCCTTTGATGATTTAACCAAGAGATTGCATCTCTATCCCAACCTATTTTGAGCCTTAAGCGACCTTTATTGATGTTTGAATTAGTGAAAGAAAGCCTCTCATTCTTCACGTTAATTAGTTTGTACATCTACATTGACTACCTAATCACACCCTTAATCTCAATAGAAGGAAGCTCGACTTCTAAAAGGATAATCGAAGAAAGAGAATTGTGCTTAATTTTAACATTATTTATATTTATAAAACCATTTATGGATTTTCTTGAGTTTATCAAAGTTTCCTAGAAATACTATAGCCCAAAACCTCACAACCTTACACAATCACTTGCATGGCAAGGGTGTTGACCACAGGTGGAGAAACTATCCTTCAAGGTCTAAAATAAACCCATCCAAGCAATGACCAAAGATCAAAGCTTGTGAAACTTTAGGTTGTGTTTGATCCTCTCAAGAGTAAAGCAAGAAGTGACACCCTTTAAAAACATTATTATTTTCCAAGTCTTACTAAAGCAAAACAAGGAAATAGGAATTTTAGCCAATAAGGCTATAAAATAAAATTTTGGGACTTTAAGGGTCAATGACTCATCCCAATTTCAAGTCATTCCTTCAATAGCAATTCACCTCATGCCAAGTGCAACCATTCAAGTAAAACCACATGTCAAGCACATGAGAGCATTGCTCCTAAGCTCAACCATTATCATGAAGATATGTTTCACCCAAATGCACATACTCCAAATGACACGTGAGTTATGATTTAATGTTTGGGATGGAATTTGCATTGTGCAGGTGTAATAATGTGATTTGGGATGAAAATGTTTAGTGGTCATGGGTGGATTGGATGCTTTGAGTCCCTTTCTTCTCCAAAAAATGTTTCTTATTGAAGCTTAGGTGGTATTTCACTCAATTTATTCCTATGATTTTATATAATTTGTTTTTTGGCTCTATTGATAACACTATTCTACAAAAAATCTTTGAGTGTAGTTCATGGGATTGATTTCACGTACATAAAAGGGAAATTTACACAAAAATTGGCAATTTTAGGTGAGTTTCATTTATATTTTATACGCTTATGATACAATGTAATTATATATCATGTTGGTGTCTAGAATGGATAAAAAAGAGGTAGAAAGAGTTCTTTAAGTGCGTGAGGAGGAAATTAACAAGAATAGTGTGTTAGTGTAATACCACCTCCCACATTTACCCGCTTTTACAAGCTCTTCAGGGTAAACATGAGCTGAGTGCTACTATGACAAAACCTGACCTCCAAGTTTCAGTTATGGAAGTGGGGCCTATAAACCAAAACACATACTACCACCCCTCAAGGACATTAGATCACTCAGCATCCTGACAACCACTCCTGGTAATCAATCCCTAAGTTGAAAATCATTTTTACAAGCTTAACATCCAAACCGCACCCATGACACACTATGCAGGCGGTTATGAGGCTCCAACTACACCCATAAGCCTGTCTGCATGAGGTTATTACCCAAATATTCCATTTTTGTACATGTGGTGGTGAGATCTATGCAACTTTTTCAAGGCTAGCCTTCAGGCCACTGTCTAGAAATGCCCAAAACTCTTAAGAATGCAACCTAAGGTTATAACAAGTTTATGCAACCATTAATCAAGCTAGATCTTTCTCAAACATGTCAATCACTTAATAGAAATTTTGTCAAATGGGTGGTAAACATAGTAGATATAGGTCATGAATGCATATCTGATCATGATCGTCTTAACTTCACCTGAAAATTATCAAGAACGCTCAATGCCCTCTCAAGCCAGTTGCAACAACACTTGTTAGCCCATGCATTCATAATTCATTCAATAACTTATCGAATCATGAATAAGATCCATAGTAATATCATATCATATAATTTTTCATATAACCATAATAGAATCCTCGACCAACTAGCCATAAAATCAAGACATTAACCAATACAAGTGATCATAGATCACAATAGAAAAATAACTCATATTAGCATATGCAAAAGCCAACCAAGTCAGGGACTTCCACGTACCACCCGACCATAGATTGGTTGAACCAAAATCTCTCTTTCATCCAATCACTCTCGTGCCATATTCCAAGCATGAATGTCAAATGATATGGGTTAAACCAAAATAGAACCAACTAGGGCTTCCAGAGGCCAAACCACCTCAACCCTCAACCACAATGATTTAACCTAACTGGTCCAGGAACCACTAACATCAAACCAAATTGGTCTCATACCAAGTTATTCAGGGATCCAGGGAATCTATGTCAACCCACAACCTCCAAGGAACCCACATTGTTACAGAGCTCCAGAGATCTCCCATCTTAACCCACAGCCTCCAGGGACACAAGTTGTTTTAGGGCTCCAGAGATTCTATCCCAACCCGCAGCCACTAGGGAACCCAAGAACCAATTAAAAATCTAGATAGAGAACCCACTACATCATGGCTATCTAGGAAATGGAAAGGCAAGGCTGAAACCACTATCAATCTTCGAAGATCCCATGCCAATGATAGAAAACATAAACAATAAACCAATGCATGCACCATCAATTCAAATCCCAACATACTAAATCTCACACGTACATTGTTACCTGCAATACAAAGCTCATTTATGTCCTTACTTGTTGTTTTCCAAACTTCCTCTTGAGCATCCTGGCTTTCCTTACTTACAGGTCCAAGTGCTTGTTCTCTCTCCTTTGCTACACTTGATCAAAAGCTAGGCAAAAACTATCAATTGTTTCTCAGGTGCCTTTTTATCATTGATGTCTAGTCTCTTATTTTTCCTTTTCCTTTCATTCTCCTTCACTTTCTCTCTAATTTGCCTTGCATGCATATTTATGTCTCTTCACCTTACTTTTCTCCTATTTTTCTTTATTTCCTTAATTAAATGCCAATTATTGTCTCATTGCCTTTTCTAATTTATATAGCCATTAATAAACCACAAGCGATGCCCACTTTAACGTTTTTTCCTCCATTCAACTTCGAATACGTGTCCCATGACCTTGGTCGTATTTTATTTACATGGAAAATCAACCAGGGGCAACTACAAACCCCTCCCCCTTGGGGAAACATCATCCTCGGTGTTCTATGACACTTATGACCAACAAAACATATTGCTTATGGAGTTGTATAAGCACAAGTCGATGTAGTATCTACAATAACAAACTATTGAAACATGATAAACATACCGCTTGTGGAGCTTTATAAACCCAACTCGATGTGGTATTTACAATGATATACACATACATATCTATGCATATTTGCTTCAATTAGCAAATAAACATTTTGTTTATGGAGATTTATAAACATAGCTTCATATAATATTTATAATGATATATACATATATACATTTGCACATTTGCTTTAACCAGCAAGTAAAAGGATATGATGTTTTCATCAGTGATAAGGGAATCAAAAGGCTTACACCTCCACCCTCAAAGTAGTACCAGGGATTCACCTCCAACCCAGGAAGTCGAGAACCCACTAATAAGATCAAAGTCTGCTTGCAATGTCCAACACTACATTCCTTGCACTACATGTTCTCTTAGTGAACAGTTACCAGCTCATTGTTCTAGGGCACGCTCCCAATGTGCTTCTAATTCAATTTAGCAATTATAATGACTATACAAATATATTCCTTGACCTTCCCTTCTCTGCTTCCCAGTACCTCGGGCAATCTGGTCACCCCCTTCCATGCGGTTACTCACCTTACAAGTTCCTTGGCATCCCTTCTCGAGTGATCCATCTCTTGACATGGTTTCCTAGCATCAAAAGGTCCAAAAACCAAGGCATATTCCTACCTCAAAACCATCATATGATTCATACATGCTCATGGTAATAAATGGACACTATTGGGTACCAGTGTCCCATAATGGCCCTACTCCTGAAGTCTTTAGTAGCATATTGTTGCATGTTCAAATTCCTTTTATTGTTGCTTCCAGCTCTCTTGCAGCGAGTTCCAATCACCCAAAACGAGCATTTCCATGCTTTCCTGTACCAAGGACATGATTTCCATTGGACTAAAAAGGAATTGTAATAGATTCAATTCATACCTCATTGGTAGCTCATTAATAAGGTACACTTGCAATTTTATTTACTTCGTGTTGATGAGCCCTGGTATTGCACCAAGGGTGTTGCAACTCCCAAGGGCTTCTCAACTTAAATTATCAACCCGGGGTTCATACAAACTGAGAGGTAATAATGCTATATGCATTGCAGGTTAGGTTCTACTCATGTCACCCTCATTGTTGAAATCACATTAAGGTGTTCAGATACCACTCCTCCAACTAATTACAATGAAAACTTCCTATGAAAGCATAAATGATCGTGATTCTAACTACAAAGGTCAAAATGCCATTCATTAAATATAATTGCTAATTTGAAATTGCATGAAAGGAAAAGGGCTAACCTATCTGCAAAAGTAATTCATGCTACTATACTTGCACACTTAATCAAATCAATAACCCATATGAATCATTTGTCTACTCACACTTGCTTGAAAATGAGAAATTCAATATTTAACATACACATAAAAAAATACTAATTATAACTCTGTTTTGCTATATGATGGTTGCAGTGAGGACGGAAAGAGGTTGGAGTGGTCCTAGAGCCTCCCCTAATCATAAAATCGCAGTGTGGGGACCATTACTCAACTTGATTATGTTAGAGGCAAAGTATGGAACAAAATTGGTTGGAGAAGCAATGCTACAGGTTTGCTACATGAGGTGCTACAAGAGGTCATGTATTGCTATAGGAGGCCCTGGTTTGTAACAGGAGGAGGGTCTGAGATATTTTTGAGGACATAAACGATGTCTTGAAGGCAGAGGAAGGTGGACGAATATAAAAGGAGGTGTATGAAGGGTGTGGGGTGGCCTTAGAAAATCCTAGTACCCCTCTGAGGTCTATCTTGCACCAAAGATTATGCCCACGGTGTCCTTCATTTCCTAAACAGAGTGAATTCAGAGACTAAGTTTGGAAGAAAGATGAGGTGCCTAGAGGGAAGATGGAGAGGTCCATGTGGATGTGGAAAGGTGTTCCCACCCCTGTAGATCAGCACGGTTCCTGCAACCATCCAATGATCATTATTGCAGTAAAGTAAATAATTATGGAAAAGATGAGTTGAATTTTATTGAAGTCTACTCTAACCTACAACACAACTTCAATTATCAAACCAATGCTGCCAAATCCTAAGTTGTAGAGACTAAACATGTAGGAGAATTACAATATAGTACTTAACACTTTCCAAGAAATCACAAACAAATATTTTTGAGTTGTTATTGTGGATCTGTCCAATCACTCCTCCCACAAGAGAGGTGATAGGAAAGCTTGCAATCACAAGTTTTTATGAGGTGACATTTACTAAAACAAAGAAATAATTGCAATGCTTTGAATCAAGAACAAGAAAGAAATACAAAAGAGGGACTAAAATCTATGGGTTGGTCCCAAACCCAAGGGTTTCAACCCTCCAAAACTAACTCAGATGTATACCAACGGTAAAATTCTCATTAACATAAAATGATTGTCACATACATCATATGAAAAATAAGAGTAACAATGTCAATCACTAGGCTATCAGTATCTACCCCTACCTACAACAAAAATTTATATCTTAATGAGCATCTTGGCTAGTTTGTTTATATAAAAAGGTAGTTGATGGCAACTCCTTAAAAAGAGGAGTTATTTTCTCCAAGATCTCAAGATTTGTGGATCTAATCCTCCTTGATCTTCACATGTACTTGGAGTCCCTCGGCTGCTACTGAATTCGAGCTATGAGTCAGGATCCTGTGGTCTCAAGCCAAGTTAGAGAGTTAATGAGGTGGGCAAGCCCCCCCATATTCTCTCTTAGTTGTCTCCATCAAGACCTTGCATAGTAAATGCCTCAGAAAATGCCTCTTTTCCTATAAATTTATCACATTAGGCCATACAATATGAAAAACACCCTTTAGTATTTCTACTAAGCATATTATGGCTAAAAATGTGAGTAAGGAGAGTTTTAAGGGTTGGAGGATAGCACAATGAACTTCAAAATATACCTATTGATGGGACCCATCATCACCCCCCTATTGAAGGTGTTTCTCACCCTTTGAGAAACTCAGTTACCAATATGAAGCTCATTCATGGCCTTGGTGGTCTCTCTGACATCCCAAGGCACATCAGATGGTGTGCCCTCCTATGGATAGAAACCTATGCTTGCCTCTATGTCTGTCCATTATTTTTGTTCCTCTACCTAGTTTCTTCATTCTTGTAGGCCCAATGGTAAGGGAGGACTGAGTTTGAGGCCTATCCATCTATTATTCAGCTTTTTCATGATCCTTTTGTATAGTATAGTTTTCTTCAAGGTATTCCTTAGTATTTTGGGGGAGTGATATTCTCTAATTTGTAAACTGTGAGGCAAGGCCTACCATCTTCTTTGGAAAGCCTACAAACCTTATGTCCCCAACATCCAAAAAGTGTCCTAAAAATATAGGATGGATTTATCTTGGGCTACTATGTACCTAGGTTCCAATTCAAGATTGGAGAAGATGAGATTGTGGTTGTTGATGACATCCTTAGGGCTCACTGGTTTTGCTTTGATATATAAGGGCTCCTTCTCTTCTGTTTTCATCACCCTTTTCACTTCTTCATCCCTTTCCTCCTCATGGGCCAAACATGAGGCTAATGCCATCAATTTCATGTCCCCTAATCTTGATTTGGGGTCCCATGAATTCATGTCTATGAGGATCAAATTATGCATGTAAAACTCACCTAGTTTGGCTCTATCCTCAATACTTTCTCCTTTGCAAAATTCAATGAATTTCCTCTAGTATTGGAAATGCAGGGAGCCATATAATGTCTTAATTTGGAACTGCAACCACTACTCCCTAAGGAAAATAGCATAGGATTTGGATGGTGTCCTGCATTAGATGGCTTCCATAGATAAGCAAGCCATAATAGCAAGTTGTGTCTCTTTTTCTTGCAGCTACCCTCTTAGCCTTGTGTTTTCTACCTATAACTGCTCTCTCATGATAGAATCCCTTAGCCTCAAATCATTCAATTCTTTTCCCATCTCATTGACTTTCTCTTCCATGAGGCCCACATCTTCTACACATTTGGACTTTGCAAGTTGCATCCATCTATGTGTTCAGTCTCTTTCCCTTTCTAACTCAAAGAAGTGTGGGATGGCGAATTTTTCAGGTATAATCCTACCTCCTTCAGCAATTTTATAGTAGGATTCCAAATTGGGTATTAATCAGGCCCTTAGAGCACTTGGAGACCTTTTTCATCTTATTTTAGAGTGGATGCCCCTTTTAGTAGCACCTCTTGTTGCTCTTGTAGCATCCCCTATTTCTACTATAGTTGCTTTGTTTCCTCCTGTAGCTCTTATTTTTCTTCTTGTAACTAGGAAGCTTGTGTCTTGAGCCTCTTAAAGGTGGCTACCATAGTGTTGGACCTTCCCATAGGTAGCACAGGTTGCTTGGTTTTAGCCTTAGGAGAGGTGACTTTTTCAATTTCTCCCTCACTAGGTACCACTTCTCCTTTTTTTCTTGCTCATTCCTTGATAGTGATAGGGATTTTCGAAGGAGGCTGAGGCTTCCCTTGCATTATCCTAGTGCTCTTCCTTGTCTTGAAGTATAAGGGACCTTGCCTTGGCTGCCTTCTTTTGGGTTTGACAGGTGTGGCCAATTTTGCAGCCACTTCTTGCTCGGTGTTCCTTGGAGAGAGACTTGTTTGTTTTCATTGTTTTCTTGCCTCTTGGGGCTTGGATTCCTCCTCAGGGTTATCTTTCTTTGTTCTTTATTCCTCTCCTTCTCCTTTCTCAAATTTTGGTTCTTCTCCCTCTGTTTCTATTGCCTCCTCTTCTTCCTTTTTTCTTCCCTACATCCAATGCTAGAGGTTGATGTTTCTTCATGTGTGATGGCTTGGGTTTCAATGAAAATTTCTATGTTCGTGGCTATAAAATCAGTCCATAGCACAAGGTTCCTTAGGTTACTTAGAGCATCCATAACAATCAGATTAATGAGTACATGGCGGGCAATGTGTTGGTGCTTCCCTTCCCTCACTTTCTAGCTCATTTCAATGAAAGATTATAGGAGGAAATAGGGAACACTGAATCTCTGCGGGATTGGTAATACTGATTTGAATCTTAGCTCATGAAGCAACCTGAACTGATAGGAATATACAATGCTCAACCTCTCCTCACAAAATATGTATTTGAGGATATGATAGGCCACTTCATCCCAAGGATAAAGTAATATTTCTCTTCTCACACCATTTTTGTCTTCTAAAATCTTTTCTCTCTGAATGAAGAAGTTCTTCCTGACTATAACACTCACTGCCTTACCCTCCTTGTTCCATCAGATTCCTAAGGGTAAGGTAGTCACTCTTCTTATGAGTTCAGAATTTAAAGAGATGGAAATTCCTCTAACAACAATAATGTTACTATCTTCTCCCTGAGGGTTTAGTCCCATTCATTGATGTCTTAGAAAAATATCTACCAGAAGAGGATGTTGATGAACTATTTTTGTGTTTGTGCACTCTCTTCTGTTGAAACCCCCCTCCGCTGCTCCTTCTCGAGGCTACTTAGGTGTATTTCAAATTTTGGCCTTAGAGCAGTCTCGATTGTATAGAGAGCGTCAAGTTTTCCTTTTTATTAGAATGGGAGAAGGATGCTAATAATTTTTTAACAAAACAAACTTTCCTCTAATCCTATCTTTCCTTTAGATCTAATAATTTCTCAAAGGAGACTACTGCACAATTGTTTGATATAGGGCACTCAATTCAAGCACAATTTTTCATGCAGAGGTATGGGAAAAAAGAGAGGGAGAAATCCACTTACTCCTTTCAAAATAACTATGTTATGTGCCTGATTATTTGAGGACAAA
This sequence comes from Pinus taeda, assembly GCA_000404065.3. Lineage (NCBI taxonomy): Eukaryota > Viridiplantae > Streptophyta > Pinopsida > Pinales > Pinaceae > Pinus > Pinus taeda. Next base: position 23,382 of record APFE031613641.1, read on the forward strand.
TTTGGGAATTTTTGGCTCCCCTTCTCCATTCAATTCTCTCTTGTAGTTTCCTTTTGGGCCTCTTGTAGCCATTTAGAGCTTCTAGTATCTCCTCCTGTAGCACCTGCAAATATTGTTCTAAGCAGCTCGATGGCACCTAGGCAGTCCCTAATAGCACTGGCTCATCCTTCTCTAACTGCTTTCTCGAAATGATTGGTTATACAAATGGAGTTGAGCCTTTTACATAATATTCCTTTTGTGGTAAAGGCTTGGAGCGCTTTGGTGACATGGCTCTTGCACGAACTTCCTTTTTTTAACCGTTGTCCCCACTCCTTGCCATCATCACCCTGCTCCTCGTGATCAACACCTCACCCCTCATAATCACCACCTTACTTAAGTTGAATTTTCCACGTGGATGTGTAACTAAATGAACTTTAGTTTACTAATTGAAGGTGGTCAAGTCTACTAGCCACCTCCATCCCATAAAAAAATCCTTTCTCGACCATTACACATTTTATTATTATATGCATAGGGAAGAGGTGAGGGTTGTCATACTTGAGCCTACATGTGATTTCGATTTTTTGTAGATGCTCGCATGTTGGAGCTGGACTTCATAACACAATGATATTGAAGGTGTTGGTTTCCTTTGCTTGCTTCAGCACAGGTCCTCTTAGCTTGATGATCCTTTGATTGATAAAATTATTTTTTGTGAAGGATTCTTCCCAGTGTCCCATCTGCTATTGGTGGAGTGGATGAATTGCTTCCTAAGTAGGTTGTGTCCCTTCTCAACTTCAAAAATGGCCTCATGATACTCAAGGTGGTTGGATCTTCTGCTCTGTGGGTGAAAACAAAATTTGATGTTGAGTTTTGTTGTAATTGTACAAGTTGCTACAAGAGGAATCCTATTCATGTAGCAGTCATTTAATTCTTCTTCGATACCTCATTATTGCATGTGGGATTGATGGAAAGTCATAGGAGGTATAAGGAAAATTTGATGACATGGTTTTTTTTTTCTTTTTTTCTTTTTTTTAAAGGCAGAGTGGAATTTGAAGATGACTCTTGGCTAGATGGAGTGGATGAGTGATGAAGGTGATATAGGTGGACCTCTCCCAAAAAAATTTAGAGAAGACATGCCCCTTTTGGCCCCTTTTTCAAATCATATATGCCTCCTGTTGCATTTCGGGTTGCTCCTATAGCATTTCAGGCTAGTCCTGTTTCATTTCGGGTTTCTCTTGTAGCATTTCAAGATAGTCCTGTAGCACTTCATAGAGGAGGAAAAACATGATTTTATTGCTCGCTATATGATGGAGAGAGGTAGGGAGGTGAGTGAAAAGGGTGAAAATGAAATGGATGGATGGAAAAATGGAGGAAGGAAACTGTAGAATCTGTTCTGTAGACATGGTTTTGTTCATTTTCTGGAATCTTACAAAAGAGAAATGTTAGCAAAATTGGTGTAAGAACTCCTTGTGTTTTTTTTCCTTTTTTTTTGAAACATGCAGGCTACCTCTGTAGAGGTTTTCAACCTGCATTCTTGCCCTAGGTGCCTCAAAGGAGGTTTCCACCTGGGGATATTTTATTTTCTTTTGTTTTTCTTTTTCTTTTTTTTTGCTCTTGGCCACCTCAGAGTTGGCCTTAAATGCCTCATGGAGGTTTTCACCTATGCCCTTTATTTATTTTTCTCTTTTTGTTTTTTTGTTTTTTTAGAAGCTGTGTGGATTGAGGATTGTGAGCCTCCCAATTTCTCTACTGATTGAACTAATAATTTCTTCCTTGGACAAAGGTATTTTATACAACTTTAACCTATAACCATTGACAAGTAAGGGAATCCCTTCCTCATGAATTGTTATGATCTGGACAAACCCATTCTCATGAAATTTCTCTACTAGATAGGGACCCAACCATATTGTCATTAACTTTCATTTGAAATCCTTGAATCTGGAGTCATACAGTAGGGCCCAATCTCCTTCTTTAAAAGTCTTCTATTTGATGTGTTTTTCATGCCAAATATTCCTTTGTAGTTGGATTACCTCAGTGTGTAGGAGAGCTTGCAGCCTAAATTCATCTAGAATATTGAGTTGGAGTAGCCTCTTATATTGTGTTATAGTGAGGTCCAAATCTAATTGAGATGCCATCCTTAAGGTGTTGTATTCAAATTCAATAGACAACAAGGCCTTATTCCCATATACTAGTTCAAATTAAGTGAATCCAGTGGTGGTCTTCCAAGTGGTGTTGTAGGCCCAAGTGGCTTCCACAAGTCTATCTACCCAATCTTTTCTGCTGCTGCTAGCAACCATGGTTATAATTTTTCTCCAATGCTCTATTTGTGACCTCCACTTGCCCATTTTCTTGAGGTTGACAAGCAGTGAGTGTCATGTGCTTGATGTGGTGTTGCTTCATGAGATCTACAATAAAATTTGGTGTAAATTGTGCTCCTTGATTTATGACTAACTCCCTTGGAAAAAAAAACTTGTAAAAGATGATCTCCCTCATAAATGTATCCACCTTTTGCTCATTTGTTGCATTTACTTCCTTTGTTTCATCCCATTTAGTCAAGTAACCAGTGCACACAATGATATATTTCTTATGTCCTGATGGGGGATCAATAGGTCCAATGAAATCCATGCCCCACTTCTCAAATGGCTTTAAATTCACTTGAGGTTGTAAGGGAATTTCATCCTTGGGTGTGGGTTTACCCATCCTTTGGCATTCATCACACTTGGTGGTGTACCTCCTTGCATCTTGATGTAAAGTGGGCCAATAATAACCTGATTGTAGAATTTTTAAGGTTTTCCTCTTAGCAGCAAAGTGACTCCCACAAGGTCCATCATGGCATGTTTAGAGGATGTCAAAGATCTCCTCTTCCCTCACACATCTCCTCAGGATCTGATCTAGCCCAAATCTTAAAAGTTTTCCCCTAATCTAAGTGAATGGGCACTTTTCGTGACGATATTGCTCTTCTCCTAGGAGGATATATTAGGAGGGAACATCCCAACAACCAAGTAATTGCCTATATCAAAAAACCAAGGAGAAAGCACCAAGATAGAGCAGAGATGTTCATATGGAAATTGATCATCCACCATTTCTTCCTCTCCTGCAGGAAGGGTTAGTCTTGACAAGAAATATCCAACCACATTCTCTTTCCTTCGTTTATCAATAATAGTCAAATCAAATTGTTGTAATAATAACAACCATCTAATTATCCTAAAATTGACATCACTTTTATTCATTAGATACTTAATGATTGCATGATCAGTGTGAACAAAATTTGGATAACCAATGATATAATGCCTAAACTTGTTCAAAGAATGTACCATTGTCAAGAGTTCCTTTTCAATGACAGTATAATTTAACTTAACTTTGGAAAGTTTTTTTATTGATGAAATAGATAACATAAGGCAATTTGTCTTCCACTTGTCCTAAGGCTACCCCTATAGATTTATTTGATGCATCTATGTGTATATGGAAAGGTAATGCCCAATTAGGTTCCCTAAGGATGGGTGCAGTGGTCAGATTTTCTTTCAATACTTCGAAGGATCCTTGATAGTTTTTTGTCCATGAAAACTCTAAATCCTTAGCCAAAAATCCAAACAAGGGTGAAGCCAGTTTACTAAAGTCTTTGATGAACCTTTTATAATGCCCAGCTAATCCAAGGAAACTCTTGACATCTCTTTGTTTTTTAGGGATAGGGACCCTTTTAATGATGGAAATTGTGTTTGGGTCAACCCATATCCCTTCCCTAGATATAGAATGGCCAAGGATAGTCCCTACATTCATCAAGAATTCACATTTCTCAGGATTCAATGAAAGATTAATTTCAATGCATTTCTTTAAGACTTTGCACATATTAGAAAGAGCTTACTAGAATTCACATCCATAATGAGTGAACTCATCCATGTACATCTGACAAATTCATGAACAAGTTCAGCAAAGATACTTAGAACTACTCTTTGTAAAGTAGTAGGGGCATTGCATAGACCGAATGGAAGGATTTTATAGGAAAAAGTACCCCAAGGACATGTAATGTGGTATTATCTTAGTCTTCGGGGTTGATCTGGATTTGGTTGTATCCACTAAATCCATCCAATAAAGAGAATAATTTATTTCCTACAAGGCCATCTAGGACTTGGTCAATGAAGGGAAAAGGAAAATGGTCCTACTTTGTAGCCTTGTTAAGTTCTCAGTAATCAACACAGATCCTCCACTTCCCATTTTTCTTAGGGACTAAAACAAGAGGTGACACCTACTCACTATCTGAAATGGGATATATGAACCTTGCATCCAGTAGCTTTTGTAACTCTTCTTTCACAATTTCCTTGAGCATTGGGTTCATTCTTCTCTGGGGTTGGCGCACAGGTTTGCATTCATCTTTGATGTAAATATGATGAGTAAAAACTGAGGGGTGCACACCTTTCATCTCCTTATAATCCGAAGCAAAATCATCCAGGTGATCCCTCATCACACTGCATAACTACTCTTCATGCTCAGCTGAGAGAGGGGTTGATCTTTAGAGTCTTGGATGGGCCAATATCCATAATCTTGACATGTTTTGTGCTAGAGTCAGCATAGCACAAGTTAGTCCAAGGGCTACTCTTGTATTCTTTCATCAATTCCTTAACTGGTATGGCAGTGGGAGGATGATTATGTAAGATGTTGTCAGTAAAGTCATCTTCATCAAGCTGTCCCCCCTCCTATAATAACATTTAGAGTGTAGAATGGGTAGAGGGATGTCTGATAAAATTATTCCTCTTCCTCCTCCTCTAACCATAAGGGTAAATCTTGCTCAACGAATTGATGAGTAGGGGGATACAACACAAGTTGTTTGATAAATGTCCATTCTTAATAGTCATGTTCCCATCCCTACAACTAATGCAGGCATCAACAGTGGCCAACCAGGGTCTCCCTATGATGAGATGATAACCATTAAACTTGGTTTTGGGCTGGAGGACCAGGAAAATAGTGGGATACTCCCAGGAGTCAATAGACACCATGACATCCTCAATAACTCCTTCAGGAGCTGCTATGGATCTGTCTGCAAGCTGCAACACTAATATGGTCTTCCTTAAAGCCCCTTGGAGGTTGAGCTTTAGTATGGGTTCCCTCATCATTACATTGATTGCATCCCCAAGATGAATCAAGGTATTAGGGACCATAATTTCATCAATGTGCACATCCACTACTGGGCTACCAGGATCCAAGTATTTTAGAGAGATCACCCTCCCAAGCATCAAATCAGATAGTTTTCCAACAACATTGATTGTGGGGGTATCTCTTCTTCTTCTCCCAAGCCTTTTGAAACATTCCTCCTTGATAATATTGTTGTAAATGGGAACATAGCTGACGGCCTGGAGAAGGGGTATCTTAACACACAAGTTCTTCAATTCTCCCAGAATTTTGGCCTCTTATTGGGTGTTTTGTTTAGGGTGGACCAACCTTTAAGGAAAAGGAGTTGAATTGACTTGAGGGACACTCGATTCCTTCTCTTCTCCAAGCTCTTTAGGTGGAGAATGTGGGTGATTATCTGGGAGCACCTTCCTAGACCTAAGGTTGATCTCTTGGATTTCCACAGCATAAGCAGGATAAGGTGTCTCCCCATTGTAAACCTATTGTGCATGCTTGTTATTTGGGTTCAAATTGGGTTGAGCAAGAATTTGAGGTTGCTTAAGTGAATTTTGGTGAGGAGGTTGTGGTTGAGGTCGAGGTGGGGCAAGTAAAGCAGGAGGTTGGGTGGTTTGAGGCCTCCTCCCTAATGATTGTTGGGTGTGGAGCTTGATTATCTTCTGTATTCAAAGGTATCACCGCATTAGACCCCAGTTCTGTCGGCCGTAAAATATTCGCCGCAGAGGGGGTCCAGGGGGGGTGGCTTCCCCCCCCCCCCCCCCCCGGCGAGGGGTTTCGGGGGCAGCACCCCCTAAGCTAAGAATAGATATAAAATTGCCTTGTAAAATGTTGTAATTTTGTAGTCAATCTGGGTCGTTCATTAGGCAGAGATCTGATGGTAGAAGTTATGTTTAATTTTGGGTTTTTTGCCCTAGAAGGCAACCCCTCGCTATATATGAGGGAATTGTATTGCATCTATGTAGATCTGTATTCTGAGTGAGGAAGATCTTCCATAAATTGTTTGTTTGTGGCTAGACCCGCTCTCTCGAGCTAAAGGAATTGTTTGTAAGAGAGAGGAGATTGAGAGTGAAGAGGGAGTTACAGCGGATCTGTTGTAGGTTATATCTCTTCAGTTTGTTGGATAATATAAAAATAAGGACTCGTTGTTTCTCCGTGGACATAGCCCAAACTGGGTGAACCACGTTGTTCTGTGTCTCTCTTGTTTTATGAATTTTCTGTGTTTATATTTCCGCAATATTTCATGTGTTCCATTGCTCTGTAATATATAATTTTCGAACAACTCGAATCAGAGCCGAAGGTCTATTTGGTTGATAAACTCGCAGGAGAGAAGGGTTCCTGGTTCGAGTGGGAGCAATGGCAGAAGATTGTAGGTTTAGGGTCAAAAAATTCAACAACCAAAACTACCAGCTGTGGAAGATGCAGATGGAAGATTATCTATATCAGAGAGATCTATACCTACCATTGAACGGAAAGAAAAAGAAGCCAACAAGTATGACAGACATAGAATGGAATATTCTCAACAGAAAGGCACTTGGAACAATACGGCTATGCCTAGCGGCGTCGGTAGCGTTTAATATTTCAAAGGAAACGACAACAGAGGGTTTAATGTCAACATTGGCCAAACTATATGAAAAAAACTCAGCCTCAAATAAGGTATTTCTTATGAAGCGTTTATTTAATATGAAGATGTCAGAAGGTGGATCTGTCGCAGACCATTTAAATGATTTTAATACAGTTACAAGTCAGTTAAGTTATGTAGGGGTAAATTTTTATTTATGTGCTCATTTCCAGAAGGTTGGAATGGTTTAGCTATGGCCATTAGTAACTCTGTCTCTGGATCTAGTACTTTCAATTTTTATGATGTTGTCGGTGCAATCCTTAGCGAGGAAATGCGACGAAAAAGCTCCAGTGAGACATCAAGTAATGCTTTGACTGCAGAGACTAGGGGAAGAAAAATGGAAAGAGGAAAGAGCCAAAGATACCACAGTAAGTCAAGAAAAGGTAGATCCAAGTCCAGATCGGGCATATTGCACTGGAAATGCGGGAAGAACTGAAGAAACACTGCAAGTCTCAAAAGGGAAAAGAAGGAGATGTGCAGCAAGAAACTAATCATGAAGCGAATGTAACAGGTGATGTGTTGCAAGATGTTTTGATTCTTTCATTAGAAAATATTATTGATGCCTGGGTAGTAGATTTAGGGGCCTCATTCCATGCCATACCTTATAGGAAACATTTTCATGATTATGTTAAAGGAGATTTTGGACAGGTTCGATTGGGTGATGATAAACCCTGTAAAATCATTGGAATGGGTACAGATTTCATAAAATAGCAAAATGGAAATTAGTGGCTATTGAAGGAGGTAAGGCATGTTCCAGATCTGAAGAAAAAATTGATTTCAATAGGGCAGTTGGGAACCTGGAAGGTCACTAAAGGATCCCTGGTAATAGCGATAGGAGGAAAGGTTGGTACATTGTATTTATGCAATGGTATTTCTAATTTTGTTAATGCTTTAACCTCTACAGGAGAAGATACGACATTGTGGCATCATAAGCTCCGGCACATGAGTGAGAAGGGGATCCAGATTCTTCACTCAAGAAATTTGTTGCCAGGTTTGAAGCATGTTGATTTAAAATTCTGTGAGAATTGCATTTATGGAAAACAGAAGAGAGTCAGAATCCTTAGAGTTGGGAAAGAAAAGAAGAGGGAAAAATTAGAGCTTGTGCATATAGATGTATGGGGACCTGCTCAGGTATCATCTCTTGGTGGATTTTGTTATTATGTTACTTTTATTGATGATGAAACCAGAAAAACCTAGATTTATTATATTTGAAATAAATCTGATGTATTTGATACTTTCAAGAAATGGAAAGCTTTGGTTTAAAATGAGACAGGAAAAAGATTGAAGTGTCTCAAATTAGACAATGGAGGTGAATATTGTAGCAAAGAGTTTGATAGGTACTATTCAGAGAATAGAATTCGTAGAGAGAATACAGTTCCAGGAACACCCAAAAAAAATGGTGTGTCTGAAAGAATGAACAGGACAATCATGGAGCGTGCAAGGTGCATGAGATTGCATGTAGGATTGCCTTTACAATTTTTGGCAGATGTTGTAGATACTGTTGTTTATCTAATAAACAGAGGGCCTTCAAGTTCCTTGGATGGTGGTATTCCAGAGGAGGCATGGACA